>VZUA01086830.1:13669-45834 GCA_013401035.1 Horornis vulcanius
CAGGACATACTTATTCTCTACCATATCTTATAGTAAATGCCTGGCAACCAGCATTTAAAACAAAAATGAAAAACAAAACACCTTAGGCAAGAGGGACCTTAGATGTGAAAATGGAATTCATGTCAGTGAATCGATCAGAATCATCCAGGCTTGGTTCATTCAGAAGTGCCATAATCCCTTCCTCATTCTGCATGCACATGAGCTTCATACAGCGGGGACTTTAAATACATGGGATTTATTTCCTCTGCCCATTACCTGCCCAGTCACAGCTACATGAAAGGAGAGACAATGCTTAGGGGTAAGATGCTACTGGAGCAGTGGAGAAAGGAAGTGGGGTATGCACAGCGAAATGGTCTGGAGAGTTGCTGATTTACATGGAAGGTCTGAAATTGAGACAAAGCAAAAGGGGTTCTTCCTAAACAAACAGATGGGCTGGTCTTTCAGTGTGGCCTTTATTCACAGCTTCCTTCTGAGTCCTTTCATATGAATGAGGTAGAAGGACACACTGTTAAAGTGGGTCAGGGAGAGGTGAAGAGTTGCAATCAGCTATAAAGCCCAGCAGGATGTGATTCCTTTGAAGAGCGTTGTGATAATGATTTAGGTCCAAGAGTTGAACCCTGTTGTATTTTCAAAGCTGTGTGGTACTGTGCTCCTGAGGAACTTGAGAGAGAGAGAAATTCTGCAAAACACTCTTTTCTTTGTAGGCAGCAGAAAGTTATTTCAGCCTTCGCTGTCGTAGGGAACACAATACTCCACTGTCAACGTCTTTGTCTTGACAAAATGCTCAGTACACGTGTAGGTTCCTTTACCTACACACTGCAAGAGCCTTAATACCAAGTGGATCAGTTAATTACTCTATCCCCACCAAAATAGGTGTAACACAGCTTTTTACCTGCTAGGCAGGAGTCAGAGGTAAAGTGAGATGTTGAGAGACTGCAGAGACAAGCACTCGGCTCAGAAGTCTGTGTTCCCAGCCCTCACTTTCACCCCCACCCGGGCTGCATGTTTAAGTTTTACTGTGATCCCAGAGGTGACATCAAGGCCTCCAGGTCTGCTATAAAAGCCAAACTCAGTCCCACTACCCAGGGTTGGACATGCTGTTGGGCCTGGAGAGCTGCAGCTGCTCCTGAGCCCTGTTTATTTCTGCAGCCAAGGAGATGTGAAAAATTTTATTTCCTGTAGGGCGTGCAGACCTCTCAGCAAAATTAGGCTGAGGTCCAGAGTTGCACCTATGCCTGCTGTTAGAACAGCCCTATGCTAGAGGGTACTCCTTCCCCAGAGCACTGCTGATAAGCTGCCTGTAGTTAAGAACAAATACAATTTATGATCAGAATGTTGATTTTGTATGCAGAGATTGTCCCCAAAGATTTTCCCCCCTCTCTAGAGAAATACTAATTAATTGAATTTCATCACCTGAAAGTCAAGTTCAGTTACTAGAAGGCTTCATAGCTCTCTTCACCATTTCAACAAAGGACAGTCTGTGTAATTTATTTTATTTTTTAATTTTGGTGATTTTCATTTATTATTGAATTTTTGAAATAGGATGGTGTTCTTTCACTGCCAGAGTGTAATCTGCTCTGGAGTGGAGAGTGACAGTGTGTATGATACAGAATGATAAAAGGAAATGGAATTCCAGAGGAAGAAGAAATTTTAACCAAAAATATCACAACAATTGCTTCTCTAGGGGGAAATTCTACTGAGATCCCTTCTGACACTGCAGATTAGATGGGCTCAGAGGGAGGGTTATCAGAAGTATATCAGAAGTATCTGAAGTTCCAAAGTAAGTATTCCACACCTCTGAAAATTGGGCCATTTCTCTGTGAGCTGCCAGTGGTGACACAATCCACCCATTAAACTGCATAGATTTATGCAGCCTTATTTATCTAAGAAAAGATAAGACCTCTGCTGTGTCAGACAGCTGGAAATCTGATCCTGAAATAACTACAATATTTTGGTGATGCATTAACACCAGGGGACAGAATCCTTGGTGTTACTGATGGAGTACCAGTGGCAGAGTCAAGTCTCCTGTATGGGGCTATGAAGACAAGGTCTCTGCCTCAGAGAATGTGCAGTCCGGAGAGGTGGTGTGCAAGCCACGAGGTGGAATGCACACAAGGTTCACCTTGATTAGATTTATGCTTAGCTGTTTTATTTTATTGTTTTGAAAGCATAGGAAAGGGGGTTTGTATTTACTTGCCTAAGGACAAGGTGAAAATGTGGCCAGCTTTCATTTTGTTTAAAGGGTCTTTGCTTTATTGAGAACTATGTTACCACACCCACAAGGGAGTGTTGAATGTGTCTATTTCAGTGCCTTTAATATTAGCCAGGACTTCCAAGACAGCACCAAAGGGAGAAATGAGGTCACTGGAAAACAATGGCTAGAAACTGTAAGTAAGATTGCTTACAGGGCTTATGAGGTAGATGGGAGTGATAGTGATGGTCGAAGTTTACCATCTATGACCAAGAAAAGGAAAACATCCTGAGACACAGAGGGCCAAGTGCACTTTCATGCTGTTCTTTTCAGAGAGGAAAAAAAGTAGTTTCTGAAAGCAGTTCTCTTAACTTTCAGTTATGCAGTGCACTAAAGACATGCTTTGTGTTTCTTTGATTTCACTCTGATCTCCTGATTATTTATTTCTCATCAGACACAAAAGCCTATCAGTTGTCTGTTTAGATCCAGTTCAAACTTTCTAGACTTTCTACTGATCTGGCTTAGTAGGGCATGGAATAATACTGGCTGACACTAGTGGATTGAAAAAAAAATAGCATTCAAAAGTAGGAGTCATGTCTCTGTGTAGGCATAAAAATAAGATAAATGCGGAATGAGGCCCCAATACCTAAATGCCACCAAGCACTAAGGGACCAGAATACTTCAGACAGTGGGTAACTCACCAATTCTGGTGAAAAATCTGTCGTAAACTTTATGCAGGTTGAGCCTTGCCACTGTGTGGAGTAGAGATACAATTTGGGCAGCCTTGCTGACCTGTATAGTGATTTGTTTGGAAGTGAAGATACCATTTGCCTCAAGACTTACTGATACAGAAAGCGTTTGAACTGCAGTCACTGATACAGTTGTAAAGAAATCAGCATTTCCAGTTAGCCCTGTCAGTGTAAACCATTGGTACACTGCAGTCGTCTCATCCAGGTTTCTTATCACTTCTTTTCAGCACAGTGCAGAATGCCAAAGCAAACCTGATTTTTTTTTTTTCAGTAAGAAACTAAAGGCTCACTGCAAGGTCCAGATTTTCAGTGTAGAGTTCCTCCTGCATCTTATTTGCAAGGCTGAGTTATAGCCCTCTAAATTACAAACAAAAGCACTGGCCAACTCTAGCTAACAGCTCTGATGGATGCTATTATATTTCTGCTGCTAGTTGGCACTCAACCCTCACTATCTCATCAGCATAAAGGGAGGCTGTCAACTTGACAAATTGTGTCTTCCTTAGAGGGGGGAAAAAGCCGTACCTACTATTGTTCCAAAGCAGCCTTTACAAGAACAGTGACTAAAAGAGAGTAAGGATGAAAGCAGGGTGCTATTTCACTGCCTCTGTTCTGTGTGTTTACTCTGCATATTTGACAGCACTGCGTGGTGTGTCAGTGTTGCTAGTGTGCATTAGCACTTCCCCTCCCAGACTGGCAAGATGATGCCTCCTGGGAGAAGGGAGTGCAGAAGGTCAGCGAGGGGAGGGAATGCTTTATCCCAGGCCTTGTATTAACAGCAGCAGCAAAAGTGAGTGGAAAGCAACAATAGAATTTGTATATACACTGCACAGATGCCATTGTGCTTCATGCACTGTTTTAAATTGGTTTCTAACATGCTTGGGAAAGAAGGAACTCTCCCTCCCCCCATCTTGCTTCCTCCTCCTGATGGGATTTTTACAGGGTCCTGCTCACCAGTGTTTAAAGACAAATCTATGCAAGAGTTGTATTGTCTGATAGAGGCCAGTGTGGAAACATTCAAAGTTGTCTGCATCCCTTTAAATGCAACATTTTTCTTACCCATGTTAGTGGCTAAGCTCTCCCTGACGGACTATGCAACTAAACCTGGCAAAAAGAAGGGAGAGTTCCTCCTTCTTGGTGTTTAAAATGACTGGCACAGTTCTCAGAACCGTCTGCTACTTCCATCTCTGCCAGCTTCCCCTAAAATGTGCTCGGCTGCCTTAACCCGCAACCGTGGGAGCAGCTGGGAGACTTTTTGCTGAGCAGTGAATAATATCCCCTTTCTAGTTTGGTGGTGTTTGGACTCCTGCAAGTCATTGATTTGCTCCCAGATTCTACGGACAGCCCAGACTGCTGTGTCCTGCCGAGAAACTGAGGAGGGAAGAGAAATGGGAGACCGAGCTCGCCATCTCCTGGGGAAAAAGAATTTGCGCTTTCAGGAATGTTTCTTTTGTTGTGGCATCCTCANAGTTGGCTTTTAGGAGGCTTAATTACAGGAGTTTGCCCCCAAACTCCGGATTTGAGCAGTGTCCCATGCCAAATCTCCCTGGCAGCTGCTGCCTGTGCTCAGGCAGACCAGAATTTCCTCAGCTTTTCCCTCCTTGTCCCATCGCTCCTCACATCCCTGCTTCTCTGCCCTCTGAGGTTTTGCTCCCTGGGGCTGTTCCAGCTCCTCAGCAGCATTAATTCCTCTCACCTTGTTGATATTTCCTTCCATTCCCGTATGCCCAGCGTGTCGGCGGGTGCTGTTCCGAGCCGAGACCAGCCAAGCCAGGCAGCACCAGTTTGGAGGGCTGGAAATACTCAGCTTTGTTCAGTTATGTCAAATTCTCTCAGTGACATTTAGGCTTGAGTGTTTTAGCCAACTAGGACTGTAAATCTAGGCTCGTTTTCTTGTTCTCTGTTGAAGTTTAGCCTGGTTATTCAGAAAAGGTTCTTTTCCCAGAGGGTGGCAGGGCACTGGAACAGGCTCCCCAGGGAAGTGGTCACAGCACCAGCCTGATAGAGCTGAAGGAGTGTTTGGACAACGCTGTGAAGCACATAGTGGGATTGTTGGAGCTGTCCTGAGCAGGGTCAGAAGTTGGATTCCATGACCCTTGTGGTCACTTCTGACTCGGGATATTCTGTGATTCTTTCTTTCCTAAAGGCCAGTCTTGCAGAAAGCTTAGGAAGTCTGCGAGCTTGGAGTGCCAGCTCTGACCCTGCCATGCTCCCTCTTCTTCCTGTGATACTCAGTAAAATACAGCAGCAACTTGTCACAGGTGGGTGTACTGTGTTGGTATTTTTGTTTTGTATTTCATAGGTACTTCAGCAGCGGCATTGTCAGTGGCAAGACTCATAGACACTAGTTAAGTCCAGAAAAGAGGTTTATAAAGCATCCAGCAGCAACAGTCAGGTTCTTACGTGCTTAAAAGGGCAAGGGCTGTTTGGTCACTGATCCTTACAGTGAGGCTTCTAAATGGATACCTGTGATTTTTTGAGTGTAACTGAAAAATTCAAGACCTTTAGCAAATTCTCATCAGCCTTGCTATAAATGTGTCCCTGCTGCAGTTTGTGAGGTTTAATTCTCTGGTGATGGTAGTGCAGCTGCCTCCAAGCAGGGGCCAGATGAATGTGAATCGTGAGAGCAGATGCAAACACTGGGCAGGATGAGCACATATGCTGGGTAAGCCAAGGTCTTGCACTGTAATGATACAGGGCTGTGTTGGTGCAGTGATACTGGAGACTAAATTATAAAATGTTCACCAAGTTATACCTTGGAGAAATCAGTTAATAAGGCAGGCCCAAGTGTAACAAGCATTATTAATCTCTTGTATTAAAACCAACAAAAAATCAGCAACTACTTGCCCAACATTTGTGCAGATGAAGGGAAAAAATACATGATAGTTTGTGTAATTACTGTGTCATGGACTAAAGTTCCTGACTATGGGGTCAGAATGTTCGAAAAGGGTCTGGGGAGGTGGGATTCCTCAACTTCAAGTGCTGCCACTCTACAGCTTAGTGAGATGAACCTTTTAAGGGTATATTTAAAAAGAGTGGTAAATGTATTAGACTGCTACTCTGTAGGGGTTATTATGACTCAGAATAACCATAGTTATAAAGCAGGTGAGGAAATTGCACCCCTAGATATGTTGTTCCTAGTACTAAAAACTGAGATTAAGCTGCACTGTTGTGATTTTTAAGAGAGATGTTAACAAGAAACCTATACCAGATTGGTCTCTTGATCCCAAAATGCCTTTTTCAATCCTGATCTGGGTAGGTGGTGCCATCTATATTGTTAAAGAAACTTTATTATATCCAGTGAAAATTAGATCGCAAAAAAAAAAAAAAAGAAACTAACATTTTTAACTTAGGTCAAAACAATTCTAAACCAGATTACTAGTAACAAAATAATTTGTTTGAAGTGAAACAGTAAGACCTCAGTTACAAACAAAGCAAAAACTTTGTATACGTGGTAGTTTTGGAAAAGCTTGAATATATAAATTCCATGTATGAAACCCCAAACTTAAATATAGAGTAATTATTATACCTTTACCAAACTATTATGAGTCTTATAAAGTCTTCTACCCTTTTAAACCAATGTTTAAGGATCAGTAATTGAAGCAGAAGCTAGAAATCTTAAAGGCATTTTGTTTCTAAGCTTTTCTTGCTCTCAATCACATATACACAATTTTTAGTCTGAATACCCTAAAGTGCACATTTTCTTGCAATAATAGGAAACATTGTTTATATTGTTTTGAATAATACAAAGTAGGTTTTAATGTTTTTAATGCTTTTTCCACACTTTGACAGATTCAACAGGTCTGATTGTGAAATTACAATTTGAATTTAACTTGCATACTGTGTTTTACAAGTAAATTTATCACTGTTTTGCTTACTGTAACTGAATTAGCACCATTACCAAGTGTACATGTAGAAAATGAATTTTCTATTTCTCAAATACTGGGATGAGCATGGAGCTTTTAAGCTCCACTTCACAATGAAGGCTTGTGGTTTCCTGGCAGGAGTTCATTCAGGTGATTCACATACTATGACAGTTCATTCTTTAGTAGCGTCCTTGGACAATCCTCCAGAAACGCTTGTGGTGATGACCCCATTCAAGGGAGATGCAAACTGTTAAGTGAAGAATGGCCACTGCAATTCTGGGAGGCACAGAATATAGAGCTTACAAGGCTTACTCATCAAAAGTGGAGTGGGATTTTACTGCTCCTTAAATAGGAGGGAAAACTGGAAAGGCAAGAAAGAAGTAAGCAAAAGAGGACAGTGTTGGCACTGTAACAAACTGGTAACAGAGAAGAGATGAATACATCATCTCTTAGGCTAGCCCTACCAAATAGCAGCAATATGTGGAGGGAGGGTGAAAATCTAACTCATTTTAAGAGAGCAATAATTTTATGAAAAAGATCACATATGATTGCCTGCAGCAGCAGGCAATTTATTCTTCCTGTGTAGCAGTCTCCATAAAAAGGACTTTAATGTGAAGTTCTCCTGCTGTCTTGGTAATGACAGTCCTACTCAGCCCCCCTTGTTTTATGTACCTTTTTCTGAGCAGTCTCAGCTCTTCTGGCTAAGGAGATAAGAGTCCACAATAAAACACCGAACAATTTAGGCAAAGATTTGAAGGCAAGCTCTCACAGCATCCTAAATACTGGGCTAGAAAATACCAGTGTCTTCTTACAGAATGACTTGAGATCTACCCCTTGGTGTCACCAGATGTCTGGCATAGCTCTCCTCCAGTGGGTACACTCCTTTGTATTAAGACTCCACAAGGAACTTTTAGGTACCAGCAGAAAGGTCCACTCTGCCACTGGAAAAGCCTTTTCAGTTTTAAGTCTTTCTTTTCTTTACAACTATTCTATAGTTGTATAATTGTTTTACATGAGAACAACTATCAGTTCTTCATTGCATTGACCCTACATTTTGACGATAACTTTGGTATTTACCTCAAGGATTCCCTCTGTGTTTTGACTTCCTCAGCTCCTCTGTACTTCACCCTGCTGTATTTACCTCCTCAGTGACTCTTACCTTCTAAAACATTACTGCATCAACTTTTTGTTATTTTTTTAAGGCTAGGCTGCAAAGGCAATGAAACTTCCTTGATCTGAAGTACTCTGTTAGAGATGTTTTTCACAGCTTCAATCTTACAGCACATCCTCTTAAATATCCATCTCCTATTATACATGAAATGCACCAGTTTGCCTTGATACCATACTAAGCATTATAATCTTTGCTCAAGACATTAACAAGGGACTTTGCCACACAGTTGATCTTGATGCATGAGCTGCATTTCACCATTATCTTTTAAAGGCACAGCCTTCACTTACACTTATACTCTGGCCTGCACTGTGGGGGAATGTTTAACATTAATTAGCTAAGTTCTTGTAGTTTATGCACACTTCTTGAATGATTTCATGTTTCCAAACACAACAAACAATATTTTGTGGCTTGAGGGAGAGCCCAGTGTTATAGGAAAGGCTGGATTTTGCCATAAACAAATTTGGATACAGACATCTATGGAAGCTCATCAGAAAGTGGAGTCTGAATTTTACTGATTTTCTGCATTTAACTCCTCCACACTCTCAATGCACGTATATTTGTAAACTTCTAGGTAGGGGTCATCACCTCTTAACATTCTACAAAGGTGGTGCCCATGGAAAAAGGTGCCCTGAAAGTGTATTACAATGAAGAGAAGGAAGTTTAAAACATGAATCAATTTGAATAGGAAACAAAAGATCCTTCTTCAGCAACAAACATGAACATCCATTAAACCAGCCTAGGAATTTGGCACCATCACAAAGACACTGAGGTAACCCAGGACAACATCTCTTCCAGACTGAAAACGATTCACAAAATCAATTAGCAGTTCATTCTTTAATTAAATGAAGATTTATATAAACAGAACACTTTGGAGAAGTATAGGCACATACTGCCACAGAGGGGTTTCCTACAGCACAGAAAACACCCTTCAATTCTTTAATCTCCCAGCTTGGTTTTTGTGCAGCAAAGGCAAAGCCCAGAGTCCAATAAACCCCAAACATGAATTACCTGAACTCCTTTCTTTCTTTTCAAACAGGAGGAAATTAGTTCCTGCTAAAGATGTTCAGAACAGTCATTTTGCAAATGGTGCTGTGAAGCTGATCAGAAGGGAATGTGTTGTGGCATAATTGCCCTATTTCAGTGCATTATCCTGTAATAACAATCTGCAGCATGGCTGTGCTTCATTGAGAGGGAGAGAGTGCTACATCCAGCAGGCACCTCAGTACAAGCCCATTCCAGAGAGAAGCACCCTCCTTTTCTAATGTTGGAAGGCAGCCCATTACCCAGCTTGAGCCTTTCAGATTCTCATTTCAGGACAGACAGAACTTGCTTCATTGGCTGCAGCTATTTGCTGTTTCCAGTTATGACCCTTGTGATTAAGCCAGGCTCTGAGCCCTCAAATTCTCTTCTGAAACGGTGAACAGCTTTTGTTCAACAACATAATAGGAAACCACTTTTTGGCATCCAACCAAATGAATATTTGAGTGTTAGCTTTTGAAAAGCTATCTCATTAATTCAAGAAAGAAACCTCTTTAGTTTTGTTTTGCTGAAATAGACAACATGTTACTCTAGGCTGCAACTTCTGACAGCTGTAGGTAGGGAATAATTCCCTTCCTTGCTGCTGGAATCCATGCCCTTGAGCATTCATTTGTTTGCAACGGCAGAAAGTTGGTCCCGAATCCTTCCCAGACCTTCTAACATAGTGTCCAGAGTTTCTTTGCTCAGTTCCACAGTCAGTGCAGAAACAACAGGATTATTTCCACATAAGGCAGCATCTTCCTGAATCTTAAAATAGGAATGCAGATGTTAGTTGTGTGAGAAATTCATTTATGTGTTTTTCCAGAGCCACTACAAAAGTCAGTGTTTAATACATAGATTAAACAAAACGGTTTGACTTTGGAATCCAGCTCCATCCTGAAGAACCATAGCACATTTTCTAAGCTGTGTACCTCACTAGTGAAGTGCATTCCCATTGACAAGAGTGCAAGTGAACATCCACTCCTCTGACTATTGGGATATTTCGAAGATACTTGTGGCAGGAAGCCACATCTGTATCAAAAGCAGATACCACATAGGATACCTAACCCCACCCCACAAACAGAAATTAGATTTTAATCCCTCCTCTGAATCCCAGTCATATGATTTTTATCAGTTGGGGCAATCCAAAACTCTGCAGAACACAAGCAGTAAGTCAGGTATACTCCCCAAATGATAGATGTGGCCAGTGAAGGAAGTTATCTGTAATCTCAAGTAATTTCCCAACTAATGAAGTCAAGCTAAACACACTGATGGAGTGCTTAGAATTAAAGGACGATGGCTTCATGATTTATCTCCTTTTTTTTTTTTGCAGAGAACAATGGTGACTGGGAACAAACATGGTGACTTCTCACATCCTCATGCACACAAAACTTCCGTGCAAGAGAGCTTTCATCAGAGACATCATTCCCATGCTCTGTGGCTTTTCAGGTATCATCTCTGAGAAAGTCTAATGGCCCACAAGGCAAGAGGCAAGCACCAGACGCCTGTCTGAACTGGTCTGCCCTGGTAAGTCAGGTGCTGGACTTCATTATTTCCGTCCTTGACAGCCACTGCCATTACCTTTAACTGCAGCAGGCAGGTAGGGACTGCCATTCTTGCAATGCTGTCTGAAGATGTCTTGATGTCCACCCTCCAGTCCATGTCCACCAGCCGAGGCAAGGAGACTGGGGATTAAAAAATGGCTCTGTTAGGCTCAGCAGCACACAATGATACCAGACCCTGGAACCTGTGACTACCACCATGCACAGGCCTCTCCACTTCTGGCCCTGGGAAGTGTACAAATTTAGTTGCTACTACGTGGTTTCCCATCATTTTACTATGGAATAAGCCAGTCTCTGAAAGCCTCCTCATGACACTGGAAGGGCAAAAAGGGTTCTCTCATCATTACATACAATGATAGTTCAGTGCAAGAAGCAGAGGTCAATCCCCAAAGCAGCTCAGAGCAGGAGAGCAGTAAGATGTCTTCTCCACATCTTTATGCCGTGCTTTACTGCCTGCTAAACTCAACTAGTGTTTCATCATGAGTTGCTCTGGCACCTGCATGCTTATTGCTCTGCTCTGAAACTGGTAAGAAAGCACTCATGAAAGCTTGTAAAATCCAGCAGTATAAAACATGTTATTTCAAGTTCCCCATCCTGGGAACCAAAGCATCCTGCAGTTGAGCAAACATACTGGCAAACTGCAATCATCACATTCCTTACAAATATTTCAAATATCATCCTAATTATGTGCAGCCTAGCAGAAACCATTTAACAGGTGCTGACATCAATAGCTCAGAGCTGGAGACCTCTTGGGCCCACCCAAGTAAAGAAAGACAGGTCTAACTTGGTTGCTAAGGAAAGAGCTATCTCAGTAGGCAACTGCAGCCTGTCTGGATGCTTAGTGTCCTCCCCAGGGGTTGACTGCCAGCCTTCCTACTGACTACAGACACTCAAGTCGCTTCCTCTCTGTGCTTCATTGTTTAACTGATTTTTTTTTTCTGTCTGGGGAAAGGCTCTCTCTGTCCCTGCTTCTGCTGCTTCCTTGCAGAGCTCCAGGGGGCAGTGCACAACTGGTTGCCTTGCTCCTGCTTTTGGAACAAATTCCAGTTCACAGACTGTTAGGGCCAGCACTTGGCAGCATTTGCAGCAACACAAAATACATCTGCTTAGCCTTGTATGTTAATTTGCAAAGACTGATTGCTGGTGGCTTGGGAGGGTCAGGAAACCATTCACTTTTTTATGTCAACACAGATCAATCTGTTGGAATGTCTGCCTTGGATCATTGCCTTGGTACCTATGTAACGCATGTCAGATACTTCATGAACACACTATTAAAATAATCCATTATTTCCTAGCAGACAATCTCATTCCTGAGATTACTCTGCTACTTACTCTGACTGGCTTGTGCTTCATTCCTCCAGGCAGAGCTGTGAAAAAGTGGAGAAAACAGTATCAACAATGCTTTGAGGAAAAAAGAGAAGTAAGCATTTAGCATGGCTTATCCCTGACTGAAGGGTCACCAGCAGTAAGCAGGAGACAGAGACTGCCTATGCTACTGAGTGCCACGTAAAGGCTGGGACTGGTGGGTAATGGCAGGCAAACTGGTGACCAGCCACGGGTTCTTCTGGAAGGGCACCTCACTTAAAGCACGTACCTCTCTCCCTGGTTTTATCAAAGCAATGGGCTCCAAGAATTGAGATGTACAAGCAGAACTGCCCTCCTCTGCCACCACCTCATGTGTGCTCCATCACATACAGTGCCTCTGTACCTGAGCCATGGTGACAAGTGGATGGATATCTAAATACTACCTAGATTTTCTGGTGCTGAAATCCAGCCCTCTAAGTTTTATTGTCATCAGTAGCATTTTTTCACCACACAGCTGTTAAGATAAAAGGGGCTTTGCATATTGGGAATGTGGCCCACATCTGTTTCAAAAGTCATGGGAAAACTCTGTGTGCCCATGGTTGTGTTTCGTTGGTCATTCCACTCAGACAGATTCTGTTCAACTCTGCTCATCCCAGCCTGTGCGATTATTCCCAAGGCACACAAAATTTACAGAAACAAGACTGCACATAGCCAACTATCCACGTATCAAACCACATACACAGGCCTTAACTCTCCACCTGAAAGCAAATGGGAGGTGGATAGCACTTACGTATTCTCCAAGATTATCTTAGTCAAGAGGTTTTTCAGATTTTGGTGGAAGTTTTCTGGGAAGAGACAGAGGATGTCTTCTGCGCTGGTGAAGCCGCGGTACACCACGTGCCTGGTGAGGTTGTGCAAAGCAGACACCAGCTGTAAGGAAGCAAGAGGAGAAGGGGCTGGGTTTAAAAGCATTACATTTAGGACAAGACGGGCTTTCTCAGCCAGGAGACACAGCTTATGCCGCGAGACCCACCCCACCAGAGCCTTGGGCATCGAAGTACGGCCCGACCGCCTTAGCAGGATGGGGCTGAGCTCCTCAGCGCCCTCCGCTTCGCAGCCTCAGCCTGTTCCCTTCTGCAAGAGTCGCTGTTACCGCGCACGTCCCGTTTCGTCAGCGGAGCCCCACACCTTCCCGAGGGCCTGGGCTACCCCCCGTGCTTGGACCGCACAGTCCCGCTCCCTCCGTCCCTCCCGCAGGTGCCCGCGGCTGCCCCGCCCGGCCCTACCTGCTCCGCTTCCTGGGAGCTGACGGCGAGCCCGGGGCAGGCGCGCTGCGCCAGCGGGCCGAGCGCGGCGGGCGGGCTGGAGAAGCACTCCTGGCACAGCTGCCGCACGGCGTCCTTCGACGGCGCCTGGCGGGGAGCAAAGCGGGGGCGCTCAGCCGCGGCCCGGCAGCGGAGGCCCCGTCCCCCCGCGGCGCGGCCACGCTCACCTTCAGCAGGATCTGCAGCGCCGCGAAATCCTCGTCCCGCAGCGCCGCCATCTTGGCGCCGTCAGCGCGGCCGCGCTCCGCCCGCCGCCATCACGCGCCCGTCACCGGGGCGGGGTCGGGGACACGGGCAGGGACACGGACAGGGACCGGGATACGGACCGGGACACGGACAGGGGCCGGGATATGGACCGGGACACGGGCAGGGACACGGACAGGGGCCGGGACACGGGCAGGGGCCGGGATATGGACCGGGACATGGGCAGGGACACGGACAGGGACCGGGATATGGACCCGGACACGGGCAGGGACATGGACATGGACAGGCACACGGGCAGGGATACGGACAGGGATGCCCTCGATGTGTGCGGCACTGCCCCTGCCACTCAGCTCGGGGCGTTTTCTACTCTCAGGGCAAAACCCTGCCTTGGAATTTTGCTGTAAACGCGCTGCTTTCAGCCAGGGGGAACGGGGGGTGAAGGATTTATCATGGCACTACCGCGGGCATACGAACCATTATCTTTGCAAGCTGTGCCTTTCACTTTTTGAGGGATTTTAACAAGTCCTCGTTCTGAAAGAGCTCTTCTCTTTGCCTTGCGTGGCTTCCAGCACGTCTGGCTCCAGGGCATCACTAATCTATGATCTTTCCCCATAACAACCTCTGTTACATCCCCATCCTCATTTCCATCTCTGTTGGTTTGTAAGCAGAATATGGCACTGTGAGCAATGCAAACATATAAACTCTTCTTTCACTGGGCTTCACAAGCATGGCAGGGAACAGGGTTTACTCTTGCAGAGGAACAGATTCCATACTACACACTAGGATAGAACAGAAAGGGAAGGATGGTGAGATATTAATTTTTGGTTTCCAAAATGAAAGGTTTGCAATTAGTGGGTTAAACAATAACACCTCAGTGGGAAGAAGCAAGGAGTAGTGGTTAGAGGTTGGGGTTTAGGAGTGAGGAAATCACAATCAGGTTCTCTTGAACTTGCTTCAGTCTGTAGATGAATCAAAGTAGGTCAGTTTTGTCACGAGTGACAGGAAGGTAATGGAACTCTCTGTATAACACAGTCTGCAGTAATATAACTGCATAACTCTCTGCAGTAATAAGTGTGGGCATTTATTAACATCAGCAGTTAGCATGGAGGTTGTGAAAAGGTAAAGAGAATGAAGGTGCTGTGGAAAAAGCAGCACTGTGTTACAATCTGAGGAAATATTCCTAAAGGAAGTGGAGATTGTTCACAGGATATACTTGTACCTGCATTGTTGACCTCTTATAATCTGCCTGCTCGTCTTGTTCCCAAACCAATAAGACTACACAAGTTTTTTACAGTGAGAGGTCAGCAGAATTTTTCAAAGCAGTAACACTTCTGAAATTCCTTATCTAACTGGGTGAGAGGGACTCTTACATTTTTTCAGAGCCTTTCTAAAGCAGTGATTTTACAAGACTTTAATAAACTTAGGCTGATCCATGCCTAGTGTATTGGGTTTCTGTGGCAAGGTGCTGGTAGTGATGGGGCTACAGGAGTGGCTTCTTTGACAAGTTGTTAGAAACCTCCTCTATCTCCAACAGAGCCTGAACCAACTGGCCCCAAGATGGACCTGCCACTGGCCAAGGCCAGGCCCATCAGTGATGGTGGGAGCACCTCTGGGAAAGCAGGGCTAAGAAGAAAAAACCAAAAGTTATTGCACAGAAGTAATTGCAGCCAGAGAAGAAAAGAGTGAGATTGTGTGGGAGAAACAGCCCTGCAGGCACCAGGCTCTCTGAAGAAAGATGAGAAAGAGGTGCTCCAGGAGCTGGAGCTGAGATTTCCCTGCAGCCCCTGGTGCAGACCATGGTGTGGCAGCTGTGCCCCATGGAGGGCCATGGGGATGCTGAGATGCACCTGCAGAGATGCACCTGCAGGCCATGGAGGACCCCACACTGCATACCTGAAGGGTGCTGTGAGCCCGTGGGCAGCCCATGCTGGGGGAGCCTTCCAGCAGGACCTGGGGACCCATGGAAAGAGAAGCCCACGCTGGAGCAGGTTCACTGTCAGGACTTGTGACTGTGGGGCAGGCCATGCTGGATGTTTCTAAGGACTTCATCCTGTGGAAGGGACACAGGCTGGAGCAATTAATGAGGAGTTGCAGCCTGTGGGAAGGACTCACATTGGAGAAGTTTGTGGAGAACTGTCTCCTGTGGGAGGGATGCTGTGCTGCAGCAGGGGAAGGAATCTTTCCCCTGAGGGGAAAACAGCATCAGAAAAAACATCTGATGAACTGACCATACCCCCATTCCCTGTGCCCCTGTACCACTGGTGGGGAGGAGGTAGTGAATCAAGAGTACAGTTAAGTCCAGGTAGCAGGGAGGGGTGAGGGGAAGGTGCTTTTAGGATTTGTTTTTTCATTATCCTTCTCTGATTTTGACTGGTAATAAATTCAGTTAATTTCTCTGAGTCAAGGCTGTTCTACCCATGATGGTAATGGGCGAGTGATCTGTCCCCGTCCTTAACTCATGAGCCTTTTGTTACATTTTCTCTCCCCTGTCCAGTTGAGGAAGGGGGTGATAGAATGGCTGTGGTGGGCACTGGGCATCCAGCCAAGGTCAAACCACCACACCTGAGTTAAGGACTTAATTGTACAGAGGAAGAGATGCAAAGCATAGGAGGGTGTAGGTGGGGAGAGTAGATAACTGTCACTGCCAGCTCTCACAGGAGTGTGTGGCAAGAGAACATTTACCTGTGAGTCACATACTCAGAACGAAGATGCTGCCTGCCAGTAAGCACAGCTGGCATCCTATTGAATTTGTTCTCCAGTCCACCTCCTGTTGCTGCCATTTCCTCACTCTGGGAGCCTTATAATTATGAAGAAATAATGACAGGTTTGATTTAATATCAAAATTCTAATGCTGCTTGTTTAATATCAAATTTGAAACAGCTGAAGCTGAAGAAATGCTTAGTAAAATGCTTTATTTGGTTTGATCTTTTCTTTCTTCTTCCCTCCCTTCCTTTCTCTCCTCCTTCCTTCCTTCCTTCCTTCCCTTCTTCTTTCCCTCCTTCCTTCCTCTGTCTTCAAGGTCAAGGTCTCCAAAATGAAATTACTAGGGATGAAGTGTGACACTGCATCCTGTAAGGAAGGCTGGCCCTGTGATCAGTGTGATCATCAGGAAGGTTTGAGAAACACCAGTTCAATTATCTGCTGTGCCAGAGGCACTTCTCTCTGAGTTTGAAAAAAGAAACCCACTTAGGGGAGTGAGATGGGTTGGATGACCTCCAGATGTGTTTTCTCACAGCCTTTTTTTTACCATGAGTTCATGTCTGTATCACCCAAGGGGACCCAGCTGTGAGTTCTGAGCCTGCAGATGAGTCACAGCATTGTGTGCAGGAATTGGGTTGGATCTCATGAACCAAATTGTCCAGTCATTGAGTCTGAAAATTAAACTCTGCCTCTGGGCTGGCAAATTTGCCTGCACCCAGGCCTGGGTGATACAGCTGGAGTACTGACTGATGTGACTCTCTCTTGGCTGAGCCAGTCTAGGGTATCTGCAAATGGTTCTCCCTAAAGTAGTGCAGGTGGGGTTTTTGGTTTTTTTTGGGTTTTGGGGGTTTTGTTTGTTTCTTTGTTTGTTTTGGGGGTTTTTTTGGGTTTTTTTTTGTTGTTGTTGTTGTTGTTGTTTTTGTTTGTTTGTTGGGGGTTTTTTTGTTTTGTTTTGTTTTTTTTTCCCTTGAGAAGTAAAAAAAAAAAAAAAAGGAAATAATTAATTTAGCTTCCCTACAATTCTTACCTGGAGAACTGTCATTTTTTACACTTCAGGGAAAGAACCAAACAGTTTTAGCTCACTTTGTCCATTCAAGGGTCCCTGGGAGAGAAATCCTTGGGATATTAAGGAATTTTCCCCACAGCATAGCCTTTATCCACTGGAGCATGTGTTGCAGAGGAGTGGTCTCTTGCTTAAGGGCTTCCAGCTGCAAGGCAAGGCTCTGCTCTGTAACTGCTGCCTGCTGGGTGTGTGCAAAGTAAGAAAGTTGCCTATCCTTTTCCAAATTAGAAATGCAGGACTTAGCTCCAAGGGAATCCAGTAGAGAGATGACATCAAGTGTGTTCATGGACCTGGATGAAGACTGTGTGAGAGAGGAAAGCTCTGTGCCCCAGCCCATCTGTGGCTTAAGCTCTGCAGAGCTTCACAGAACAGGATTTTCAAACAGTCAGCTGTAATCAGTATTTTGACACATATTCAGAAAATTCAGAAAAAAATTCAGAAATACTGGTTGGTCTGTGTTATTGGGGAAAGTTTCTGAACTGATCACTGGACTTGGCAGGTAATCCTTGTTTTAACAGACTTAGGCAAGTCAGGTTCTTTTCATCTTCCAGTTGCCTACATTTATTTCTGTTGGTGAAACCCATTTATTCTGTGATAGTGAGAATAGGGTAGAAGCTTGGGATGCACTATGGGCATGATTAGCAGTGCTGGCCTGGATCTGCATGGCTGTGCACCCTGTTCATTGCCAGTCTGTGTCTCTTGCAGTGGCCCAACAAAGTGCATCTAATGTAGAATCAATACCTTTCCTATTTGGCCCCATCTGTACTCACTAAGGACCTGTCACGCTGACAGACTTTTATTGTTAGAGTTTTTTAAGAAATGGAGCCAAACTATGTGGTTAACACTCGGGTTTGTACTCTTCCGTGTCAGTTTTCAATCACCTTTCAGATGACAGTATTCCTTCCTCCCTGGCCTCTCAGCTGAAGCAGCTGAACTGCCTTTTCAGTTTGGATTGCTGATACTTGAGACTCTTCAAATGGGACGGCAAATTAGAGGGTAAGACCACTGCTGACAGATGTGATCCATAAGGCTCGTGCCAGCAGATACTCTGTGTGCTCTGTAAGTCTGTGGACAGTTGCCTGCATTACAGCTGGGAAGTGAGCAGCCTCGCACTGCTGTAAATCTGTATTAAAACTGGAAAATGAGCAGCCTAACGCATGTAAAAAAGGCATTGCACATTAACAGCTCATCTAAGGTAATTTTCTTTGCCCTCTGCTGCAAGACAATCCCTGTAAAATTTGATAGGCAGCTCAGACCGTTCATGAGATTATGAATGTGTTCAAACTGCAAAGCATCATTGGGACAAAAAGAATCTTTTTGAGTGTTTTCCAGCTGAGAGCATTTGGCCTAAGCATCATACCAAGCTTTTACCATTGTCTTCATTCAAGGTCTCATTCAGATTTAACAACCATTCATTGATGCTCACAAAACTCCTGGGAGAAAATTGTGTGTAAGAATCAATGGAACAGCATCTGGTTTTATAAAACAAATTAAAGCATGCAACAAAACATTTTCCATGAGGTATTTGCAGCCCCAATGGCATAACAGTCAGTTCTGACAAGACGGGAGGAGCAAGCCAGCACAGACAGAAGCAAGACATTTAATGGCTCTTATAAAAGCAAAAAAGTAAACAAGCCTTTCCTCTCCACTGTCCTTTTGAATGTCAGTGTCCCTTAGCATGACGTGGTCATGCTGAAGCTGAACAAGGAGGCAGATGCCAGCACCAGCATGGGCTCCCAGCTCTCCTTTTGGCTGCAGGAGGCGACTGCCACTCTGTGCAAGCAACTGTGCAAATACAGAGGAGAAGGCAGCAAGGGAAAGCTCAAACATGCTGGAGTTCATTGGTAAACTGGTCGACAACAGCTGCCAGGAATGTCTCCTGTGAGACAAGATATGTAAAACAGCAAGCCTCAAATGTGCCTGTTTCAGTTGTATGGCTTCTTTCTTCCAGCAGAGGAAGTTACCTTCAGAAGCAAGTGGTTGATGAGATCTGTTACTGGGAACCACTGCTGGCAGGAGAGCAGTTTCTGCACATCTGTGGGGCCTCAGGCCATCTTGGTGACTTCTGGCAGTTTAGCCTTCAGAGTGAAACATCTGCAGTGATGCCAACTATCAACAAACCAGCTGTAGGCACGTTTCATCACTTTAATGTTCTGTACTCATTACAAAGTCTCACTATACCCCAGCCCACTGCAGTCTGCGGTGTTGCTGACACAGCCTATAAACTCTGCCTAACCATTCTCAGTCTGCTACGTTTTCTTGCTTCCCTTCCACCATTCCACAGCCTAACTCCCACTTGAGCACTGTCCTCTGCACTGCCTGCCTTTGACCACTGGGTGCCAGGGGCCTCCCAGCACGCAGCCACTCACACGCTGGCTCATTCTCCTGCATCAGGAGAACCGCCAGCCTTGAGCCACTTCACCCAGCTGTGCATGTGCTCAGTTTACATTTGTGGTGAGGGCAGGTGTGTGAAACAGCCAGTGGCAGATCAAGGCAGCCTCGGGCACCTAGGGACTTCAAGAAATTGCATTGTTTCTGCTCCTGCAGCTCAGGCTGCCTGCAGAGAGGGAGGTAAGGAGAGCTGTAAGGTCGTGGCTATGACCCAGAACTGCACCAAGAACCCCATCAGTTCATTTCATATGAGAATGGCTCACAGAGAAAACAGTCACCATTAGTTTAAGTTGCATCGCAGTAAGGCAAAAGGATTCATATCCCATTGTCAAGGAAATTCTGGAGTCATTTTGGCCCCTTTTGTTGTGATTGCTGCCTTTTATTGGTTTGAAATGGCACTTTTGGAGGGCTTATTTCTGCCTTACTAGCTATGATTGTCTTTTCATTCTGTGTTAATATGCTGGCTAGCTCAAAGAATTCCAGATTTACGTGCCAAGAAATAGCAATAGAATCATAAAGCCACAGTTTATTTCAACAATGCCTTGATCACACATGTAATTGCAACAGAAAACAGTTTCAACAGCAGTTTTCAACAAAAAGCAGTTTCTTTCTCTATTTTATATGGCTTAAAACTCAGAAAAGAGGAGATATAACACTAACACTTAGAAAAGCCTCTATTAATGCCTCAAAACAGAAGAGCAGAATTGTAAAAACTAACAAACTGGAATATAAATGATTTTGCTTTCTCTAGAGAGGTAGAGCTAAAGCTTCACAACCACATGCTTAAATTACCAAGCCATTGTAAGGGTAAATGTCAAGATAAATGCTTTGAAAATGTCCTTCCCTGTATTATTAACATCACTGTGGACTATTAAAATTAAAAGGCTGTTTAAAATGTAATTGACTTTTTCATTATTTATCTGCTGCTGCTGCTGCTGTTCACTTCCACGCGTGTAAGTAGTAAATCTCCAGAGGGGTGTTTCATATCTATATAAATGTGTATTAAATGCTTTGCCTCTGGCATTTTAGAAATAGCACAAATGCAGCTGTGTTTGTGCATCTATAATTTCAGGACATGAACGAGCCTCTCAAAGAAGTTTCCACTTGGCAGCTTATATTGTCTTCTCTGGAGTTTCACAAAATATCCGGTGTTAGTAACAAGGGTGTGTGAGGCAACGTCAGAACTGCAGAAATTGTCTAATTACATTAAGACTTCAGACTATGTTTATGTGAAACATTATGCCACAAGTAAATTGAATCCAACTAGCTGTCTGCTGGGCTCTTACCAATAGGGTAAGAATGTTGTGCAAAATAATATAATTACTTTTAAGGGAAGCTCTTCAAGGAGATTATGTTAAATACACCAAAACAGACTTCATCCCCAATACCTATCATCTATTACACAGTAAATGTAGCATGTGTAACAGAAATTAATACTTTTTCTGAAAAAAATACCTTTAACCATTTTGTGTGCATTCATCGTAACTCACAGAGGGGGAAGGATGAGAGACGTGCTGTTTGGAGGTGAAAACAAACAAAAAATTGCAGTTCTGCAGGTCATGCAGTCACTCTGTGCTGTGCCCAGTAGCTCTGTGTCTCCAAGGGATGCAGAGCAGCAGCTGTGACCCTGTGAGGACACGAGGTGCAAACCAAGCTGTGGTGTGGCAGGAGGGAGTTGTCAGTGGTGTGATTCTCACACTCAGCGTGTGAGCTTTGGCAGGTCTGGTTTGTCAAAGATGGGAACCGAGTGTTGGTTGTTTACTTCTGAAAGCAGAAAGTTCTGGTGTTTATGTAGTGCGTGTCCTGCTGGCTGTTACTAACTTAATGTGTGGGTTTTTCTTAATTCTGAACGTTTTATGGCTGTGGTGTTTTATGGTTTTTTTCCTCTTAGTAAACTGCAGAATGGAGCTTGCAAACCCTCCAGCCCCTCAGGAGACACTGTATTTAATCCTGCCATCCCCAGGTATGTAGTTTGATGAGTTAGCTGAGTCTTTTGCTATGCTGAAAAGAGTACCTAAGCATGGGTGTGCTTGTTGTTCTGTTTCCTCTTGACTGATACATCCTGTGAACAATCCAACTTCGTTCCTTGTCCCCACAATGACAGCATTGTACAGTGCCACAGATTAGCATCAACTGATGTGTGATGCACGGTGCCTCATGGTACCAGAGACTGAATCAAAGGGCTACTGAAGAGTGCCACAGCTTTAAAAAAATGACGTAGCTGAACCTAGAATTTGTTTTGTTTTGATAGCTGTTGTTTAAACCAGGCTCCCCAGTACATTTTCTGTTAAAAACATCTTTTGACATGGTTGTAAAATTACCTTAGTTGAAGGATAAACCAAATGATCATGACTCTAACATTAACCCTAGGAAGTAATTCCCTGGCTAGTAGCTACTGATGTTGCCCTGTCACTGGGGTACTTGGTTGTTTTTACCCAGGCTGTGCATCCCCACTCTGACAAGTTGTATCAGCAGAAAAGCCACTGGGGAACCTGGGGGAACCTGGGGAACCAGAGCTCAGGGGAGACAGCTGCAAGTGTAGTTTTGCTGATCAAGTGTTCCTGTGACAACAATATGTTTGCTGAGGATTTGTGTCAGCTCAGGAAGAGAATCTGAATGCAGGAGAGAGGCCGGACATTGGTAGCTGCCTTTATCATTTCAGTGTGTCCACATACAATACAAAGCTGTGATTATAAAAGGCATATAATGTATCAAATATAAGTACAGTGATGTAAACCAGACCTTAAAGGTTTCTCCACTCTCACCTGTAACTCTTTCTGCCCGTGCTGCACAGGAGCACTGTTCCATGGATCCTCCTCTTGCAGGACCTTGCCATTGTACAGTGATGTAATGTTATGCAACTTCATTATGCAGTGACACAAATACCATGGAGCTGAAGCACTACTTTCAAGAAAAATTTATTCCAGCAGTAAAAACAATGTTTAAATCAACACAAACACAGGGTTTTGCTAGTAAGGCAGCTCTGGGTCACCAACTGTTCTGAATCAGCATGTCTTGAAATGAAGCAGAAGGAATTCTCATACCTTCAGATACAAACTGTCAGAGATTAGAGAAGTATAGATGCTTTACACCTCAGGAAATGTGCCTAAAACTAGGACCTCATATACCAGTCTGGAAACAACAGAACCATGTGTGAGCCTGTTGTGCCTTTTCTCTGCACTGTGGCTGTAGTATGTAGTGAAGTGACAAAAGTGTGGGACAGAGCACAGCCATTGCAGCAGTCCTGCCAGCAGTGCTTGTGTTGTGGCTCCACTGGTGGTTTAGTTTGGATCAGGACTGTATTTTTGATGCAAATCTCCTGAACATCTCTGTTGCCTGTGTTTCATTTTGCATCAGGGGCTGATTTTGAGGTTTTGCTGTGTGAAATTAAACTGAAAAATGTTCTCCATAAGTGTACCCAACATGCTCAGACCTCATTAGGCATTCACTCCCAGGGATCCAAATGAAGATGATTTGAATCGAAAAAAACCCTGGAATATGCATGGTGTGCACATCAGATCCTCAGCAGTAACTTTGTGTAGAGCATCTATTCTACAGATTCTTGGTCTGCTGGACCTTACCATGCAGGTGTCACTTGATCTGATTTTTTAAGAGGAGTTGAGAGAACCTAATGAAAATTAGGCTCCTAATTTTTCATTTCGTTTTCCCCATAAATGAAATTGACCATGTGAAATTCTTACTCCTCTATAGACTACAATCATTAGTGAATTAGTGCTTACATAATATCACTGAAAATGATTTGTCATTTCTGTAAATGTACTGGTAATGGTGAGGAAAATATCTAGTTTACTCTATAATATTCTAAAATCTTTCACAACTTATTCAAGTGGTAAATATTTCAATTGTTGCTGAAAATGGACTCCCTTCAAGAGTGGAATGTTCCAGCTAAATCACACAAAATTACAATGTAACTGTAGGAAGATGCAGGGGGTAAAAGGGGAAATTGCATAAAGAATGCTGTGTCCTAGGCAAAAATCAGCATATTGCAACCTGAATTGGATTTGGACTAGTATTTGCCTCTGCCAATGTGATTTTTAAGTAGTCAGGATCCTCCCAGCTACATTTCATTGGGAAACAGTCTGGGAATGCTCTAATTCCATAAACTGAGGTAGAAGTCCTAGAAAAAACATGTTTTCTATAGTAGACCATAAAGAGTAATCACAGCACCCTTGAGAACTCCCCTGTCTACATTTCTTAAAGGAAAGGCATTTGAGATACTGTTTAATGTAAGGACTTCAATTGATAAGTAAATGTTAAACAGTGTTTGGAGAAAGTTGGCTGTTAATTAGTTACAGCTGCATTTTCAACAGTTCTTACTAGAACTTTTTCTTAAGCAGAAGCAAACAGGAAGCATAACTCTTTCAGTATCACCACTGATTCAGATTTGATTCAACTAGGAAAGAGAAGTCCATAGTAACAAAAATTTTTAAACCTTATTTCCTTCCTGGAACAGGAAATGTAAAAATAGGAATAATTTACTTCCAAATCCTGCTAAAAGAGGTGAAAATATCTCACTTATTTCCAAAAAACTAGCACTTTACATTGTTTTTGAAAAAGCAAGTACAGTGACCTAAACAGATTCATGTATGAATATGCAGCATATTAAAAGAACTGACAGAAAACACAAAAGCACACAGAAATCCTAGCTACCTTGCTTTCCAAGACCACTATTACAAGCTCCAAGCTAGTATCAATCAATTTAATCTCTGTGAATTATGAACCACTGTTGATCCATAAAATATAAGAGCCCAGACAATTGAGTACTTGCTGATTTCTGACTGTTGGAAGAGGGCAGTATCAGTATTCCACTCAAAATCCCAGTCAAAATGGCTGTAATTATCATGTGTGATTTAATTTTTCTAGAATCACAACATTTTATTAATTAGCTAGCAGGTGCTTTATTTATTAAGCAAATTGACAAACACTAGTAGTATGTGGAATGCATTTGAGACTCCCACTTTTGTTTTCCTTTTTTTTTTCCCCCTCAAACACTATTTGGCTTGTTAATTACAAAAGGCTGAGAAATAGCTTTCTTACAACCCAAGTTTGGGCTTGGATATTGATTCTCAGCTAGAAACTTCCCATCCCAATTCTCTCTTTGTCTCGGTCAGCTTAAAACCACAGTAAGCTTCAGATACTACACAGTTCCAACCCCAGTCATCTTGAAGTGAGAGTCTAAAAATCTCCTTCTGCTGGAGACATGAGAATCATTGCGTTTGAACAACCATTCCCATTTCTCAAGATAAAGAAGCAGGAGAGGAGCTTTAGTATTTCTGAGGTGTGATGCATGGTCAGCGACTTCACTAAAGAAGCAGTCGTGTTTGGGGGCACTTGAACAGACAAACCTCTCCCAAAATGCTGAGGCCAACTCTCCTCTTGTTTTAGAGCAGGGACGCTTCTTCCAGAATACTTTCTTGGGAGCATCCAGCAGCCTGCACTCACCTCCTTCTGCAAATACAATTTACATGATTAGCTGGAACCGAGTCAACACCCCCCGACTAGGGCACAGGATACAGGAGGCTTTTACGATGAGTTGGGTTTCCTGGAGGGAAGTCCAGCTAAAGAGGAGTCTTGCATTCTCCCCAGTCTATTGTTCAGTCTGACTTGGACCCTGGCCTTTTCTGTTTATTTGCTCAGACAGCCCATCTCTCTGCATACCAATCTGTGTGTGTACAGTAAACACTGGAAGCTCATTGTAGTGGTAATAACGCATTGCAGCTACAAGAATCCAAATCTTCCTGGGTCAGCTGCTGACCTTGGTTCTTTCTGCCCTCTGGTCCCTGCTGGCAGGCTCATGTAAGAAGGTAGGTCCAGGCAGTGTGTGTCCTGTGCATATCCTGAGCACTGCTGCATACTGCAACTTTCATCAGATGAGAAAAATACCTATATGTCAGCAAAATGTCTTTTTCAAGGCTAATGGAGGTGACAGAAATTTTGTTGCTTAGACTTCTATACTTACATCTTTTATTTGGTAATTTTGTGACCACTGTGTGTAGAGAAGGGGACAATATGGAATCACATTAAGGCTAGTTCAAATGGACTTCATTGACTTTGTAGTTCAGGCTGTGGCTGTGTATTTGGCAGCGACTTAACTCCTGTTAACACTGTTCTTTCTCTTTGCCTCCTATCAGGAATGTATGGCATGGAGTTTTCTCCAGCAAGACATCTGTCCTTCACAGACGTTGGAAAAATGAAAATAAATTCAGAGGTACTGCAACTGTAGAGGAAAAGTGATTGAACTGCAGGAAGCACTTTGTGCTAGCTTCAACTTAGCTAATACAGGTTAAAATAGTGGTGGACATGACTGAGAGAAGTCATCTTTCTGTATGCTTTTCCTGTTCCTAGGGTCCACCTAAGGCATCTGTGTTTGGCTGCTGTCAGAGACAGAAATCTGAGCTAAAGGGACCCATTCTGGCCCTCAGTATGTTATATTGCCTAGTAACGAAATGCAAGCTGGCTGGGATCCCTGCTAGCCTACCTGAGCCAGATTTATGCAATCAGACACGTTTCCTATTTCCAGTTGCTTGTAACAATTGTATAATTGGACTAAGCAAGCCTCTCTTAGTGGTAGAACTACTAATTTTTAAACAGGCTGATAATTTGTGGCGATAATGGATCTGTCAGACAATATGTAGGTGCCCTTGCTTTTGCAGCCCACTTCCAAAGTCCCCTGCCTAGTCCTGAACATCACCTCTCCCTCCCTGAGCAACCCTCTGTGCTGGGTGCAGCCTAATGCAGAGTCCCTTAATGAAGCACATTCCTCAGCTTCAGGAGAACAGCACAGTCTGTCACTGTCACTCTCTGCATTTGGACCTTGCTGGGCAGAGCTCCTGACCTGGGAGGTGACACAGTGCCAGCCAGGCATTGCTTCACTGAGCTGTCACCAGAGCTGTTTGTCTCCACAGGTCAGGACTGTGCCTTGCCTTGGCTATGACCTAGCAGTGCAGAAATACAGTGAATAATAATCCAGAGTAAATGACTGTTTCCTTGGAATGATTTTGCCATTTTGATTTCATATGTTTCAACAAGGTGCAAAAATAGTGGGGAAGAGAGAGAGGAAGTGCAGGAGAAGAGGCAAGCTGGTTTATTTGATGAATTTTATTGGTTGCAAAGCCCAAGTGTTGTCCCTGTGTCTGTTCTAGTGAGTTGGCACCACATACACACACACAAAAATCTCATATTTCCTTTAAATGTCTGAAATTCCAGTCTGGCCTGGCAGAAGGGTAAATTCCACATAAAGAGCAGTCTCCATGGAGAGTTTTTGAAAATAAATCAAAAACCTGAGAGACTGAGAAAAATTCTGAAAACTGGCAATGTGTCAAACTGATTTACTCAGCTTCATATTGGCACAGTTGGGATATGACTGCCCCCCACAAAAACGCAGAGCCTTAGACACAGATTCCACAGCTGGTGTTCAAAAACCTGTGTTAGCTCACTGGAGAAGTGTGTCTGTACACACAGCCATGTGGCCACCATAAAGTGTTGCTCATAAGCCATATGAACAAGTGCATATGAGATTCTCGAGTTAAATGCATTTATTCTGAAAATCATAAGCTGAATTCCACTGGTGCACAGACCCTTCTGGCTTGTTGTTTTGTGGCAAAGACTCATCCTATGCAGAAGGTCGATATACAGTCTGCATCTTCCTTTATGCACTGCTTTTTGCATCTTGTATCCTTCCTCCTGCTTTATGGCGTGGTCTGGTACAAAGGCTCTATGTGATAACAATTGATAATTTGGGATCAGAAGCATCTGATAACATGGAGGAATTCTATGAAGCTATCCTACACTTTACCATCCACATCCCTNTGCATCTTGCTCTATATATTGAAAAGCAGTTGGCATTTCGAAAGCCTCTACTTGTCCACCAAGGATTCTCATCATCCCTAGTTTAATCCTACACTGTAGCCATCACTTTTGTGCCAGAAGTCACTGACACTCCTCTGTAAGACAAGAGTTTGGTCAAGAAAGAGACATGTAGTTATTGAGTTGTGACTCACTCATTCTCCCAGGCCCTTTCTCTGTGCAGATAAACTCAGAATGGCCAAGGGTTTTGTTCTCCCCTGACACAGCCTCCAGCCATCTTCCCCACAGCACAGCCCCATTCCTGGGCAGACAAAATAAGATCCTTTAGCCAGTAAAGGCATCTTCCAGTGTGGTCAGCACTGCTACGTCTGGAAAAGATTAGTATGCAATTACTGTGGAAGTCAAGAGCAGATGAGTAAATAAACACCAAGCTGTAAACATGTACCTTCTGTCTCTGGCACCTGGCTGCATTCTATCATTCCTCCATTTATCAAGGAAGGCAGGGTCACCTCAGGGAGGTGAGGAAAAGTTGTTGGCAGCTGTGCCAAATCAGCAACATAAGCCACAAAACAACAAGTAAGAACCTTGCTCCTAGAGGAAAAGGCATGCCCATCATCCCACCAGCTGTGGGATGGCTGAGGGTTCAAGTCTGTCCCACATTCTCTCTGAATATAAATACAGGCAGAGC
The DNA here is from genome assembly GCA_013401035.1 of Horornis vulcanius. Lineage (NCBI taxonomy): Eukaryota > Metazoa > Chordata > Aves > Passeriformes > Scotocercidae > Horornis > Horornis vulcanius. The sequence goes on from VZUA01086830.1 coordinate 41,726, forward strand.
TACTCTGATCCCTTTTGGTACAGCACATGATTTGCTCATGGTCCCTGACTAAACTGATTCTTGTGCCAGTCAGCTCAGGAGGTGAACATGTCCTTCTGCTATGTGCACACAGAATTGTTTTCAGCTGGCTCTGAGAGCTACATCAAAGTGATGGTGCCAAATGCATTTAGGAGTTTTAAGCAGGAAAGCCTAGATCTTTCTCACTGAGAGAAGTCTACCCACAGCAGTGACTTTCACTGTGTTGGAGTGCTTCTGTCCTGCAGAGCATAGTCTGCAAGTCTGTCTGCAAGTCAGGTGTAGAAAGTGAAAAAAAGACAGACTGAAAACCAAGAGATGAATCCCACCAAGTCAAGGATGAGTACAGGAAGACATCTTAGAAACCTCTTGTAATTAGAACAGCATGATTTGGCATCCACTCACCAGTGTTCACTAATTTCACCTTAAGAATGATGTCAGCTTTCAAAGACAATATAACCTAAAGCTGGTGTCAGCAGACAGCTGATATATGAAATATCAAACCTCTCTGCAGCTGGTGACTGAGCCATTGGCCATCTTGCCAAAATTACCCCAATTACCACCTGTGGTGAGCTCTTTACTGTCACAGCGTACAGATCCTAAATGGCCAATGCTGGCTCACAGCAAGGCNTAAGAGAACACAGTGAGGTTCTCCTGGTCTCTTAGGCTGGTGTCACACAACACTGGATCCAGTTGTCTTCTTCAGATGCCACCAACAGCACAAAGTCAGGTCAAGCTCCCTGTGAGCAGTGAAGGCAGCGTCACCTTTGTAACCCAGCTCATCTTCCTGGTTCAATTTGCTGTGCAGTCACAGAGATATTGATAGCACAATATCTCTGGGAGATATCAAAGGGAGGGCAGTGCTGGGCAGAGCTAACAGCCAAAGCCAGTGTGAGATTGCTTTTTTCAGTGGCAATCACAGCTGGCTTTGATGAAACTAAGATATAAGAAACTGCAGTAACTCGAAGACAGGAGAGAAACTGCTGTGATAAGTAAAGAAGGACAGGCCAAGAGAGAAAAGGAAAGTAAAAGGCATTGCTTTCAACATGAGAGGTGAGTGCAATGACATTTGTAGCACTGTTCTGCATAAATATGAGTGAAGATTATATTTTTGAAAGCTGGAGGAGAAGATATCACAGTAACCTTGATATGAAGTGACTAAAGTCAGGCGGAGATATATTGCTCTGTGGGTAAGAAAGGACATTATTTGAAAGAAGACACCCAGAAAATATCTGGAAAATTTAGACATTGCCTGAAAATGAGAACCTAGAGAAAGAAGAGTCTGACTTAAAAACAATGCCCAAATAAATGTGTGTTTGTGTGTATTTATAGTTAGTATAGCAAGCTCAAAACGGAAAAGAAGGGACTGAGGTAGAGAAGGCAACCATGCACCGGTAATGTAAGTGGTCTGTGTGTGTGAAATTACCTGAAGTCAAGATGAAGAAGAACAGAAGTGGCCAAAAGAAAAAAGCCCTCCCAGAGGAAGCCTAAGGATGATACACTGATGAAGCAATTAAGGAGGAAAAGGAAATTATAAGATGGAAAATGAAAGGTAAAAGGACTGCCGTGTGTTTCAGAGATTGCTGACATGTCGGAGAAGATGGGCACGGCTCTGAGGATTCACTGAAACATGGTAGTTAGAAAATGTGACACACCACTCTGCTGCTGGAGGTGTAGAAACCAGATTGGAGAGGATTTAGGTGGATGTATAAGATTCCAAGTAATGAATTTAAAGATTCAGTTTACTGATCTCAGGGATAAAAGACACAAGAGAGATGGTGCAGATGGAGATGTTGGAGAGACAAATGAAGTCAGGAGTGGGATGGGATGACTTAAAGCAGGAGGATGGAAAGAACGGTTTGTTATGCTTGCTTGTGACCTTTGGAAATTTATATTATGGTTTCTAGCAGGGGTCAGTGTAAGGAATACTGGTTGTCACTGCCTTTGCCTGGCTCTGATTTGTGTTGTGACTGTAAAGCATCAAACACAAACATATTTCAGTTATTTTCTCCATTTAGATCTCTGCTTGTGGGCTATTTTGTTTGTCTTCTCCTCGAGGTTTGCCACTGGCATGACAAACAGTGCTCTACAGAGGAGGAAGCTTTAGAAACACAGAAATTAAAGATGGAAAATTCCTCTGTAAAAGATCAACTAGCCCACTGTGCTTGGTAGGCCAAGGGATAAACACCGTGTTGTGCTTATTTAAAATACTGCAAGAATACCGCACAGCAACTGCTCCACCAGGCAGTGGATCTTACAGCCAAGCCATTGTGACAGTACTCATCCTAACCTTTTTGCCATGTTTCTTCCTAGTTTCTCTCTCCTCACAATAATAATGCTCTCACTTCTGTAAACCAAAATAGTTGTTTTCCCACAACTGCATCTATTTTTTTGTAGTGTTGTGTCCTACACACGGTGCACAGCTGTATTTAGTTCTTTCAACTCACATGACAGGGTCTCTAGATCAATCCTCCTCACTTCTGCTTTTTTAAAAAAATAAGTAATTTATGTTTACTGATGTCTTTTTAATGAGAAGATAGTCAGGACTGAATGCAGTATTCCAAAGAGTTTCCACTACACTACCAGTAACAGAGGCTTTTGTTACAGTTTCTGTTTATGGACTCTACTATCCCATTGTTTTCTTGTTTCTGTTTTTTTTTCCTCTCCCATCATCTCAAATTATGGGCCTGTCTAATTTACTGTCTGCTTTCCTGCTATTTTAGGTCTCTCTCAGTATTACAGCTTCTGAGAATTCGTCTTCTCAATGAATAACTGTGACTTGAATTACTTTTTGACAGATGTAGTAGTATAGCTGCATGTTTCCCTGTGGAACTACATTTTGTTTCCTGAATATCATTTGTGCCAGAGCTTTGACTTGTAAAATTAATAGAATAGTGTACCCTCAACCCCACAGCTTAGAGGTATTTCCTTCCTTTCCCCTTTCATCCCCAAGCTTGAAATCATAAAAATGAACATTAAATGGTACCTAATGAAAAAATAATTTTTTATTCTCTTTGAAAGAGTTGTTTAAGCTTCATGGCATCACTGATACATGAAATTTTCTCACTACAGTCCTGAGAAAAAGATGAATTTCTCTATTAAATAATTTCCAGTGTCGCTCACGATTACCTGATGTGTCCTCCCTGTCTGAGATGTGATAGGAGGTTGCTGCACCCAGCTTATCCCCATTTGTCTGCCCCATACTCCTTGCTAGAATCAGCAAGGCAACTTCAAATGTAGCTTTGCCTAATCCTTTGTTGCCAAAATCATCCACTTTAGTTGAAGTCAATTTTTTTTTTTGCTGGCCCCTCCTCCCCACCACACATGGGAGAGATGCAGTAAATACCTGCTGTCCTAGCAGATGGAAAGGGCAAGAGATGCTTGTGGATAGGATAAGAATAAAATGTAGGTTGGTAACTTCTTAGCCTGTTTTAGCTGCAAGCCTCAGCTATTTGAAAATTAGTGCCAGAATTGGTAATGCTCTTCAGAAATGATGACTCTTCTCACTGCCCTCCTCACAGACTACACTGTGGGTCTTTCCCAGGACTGGTTTCTGGAAAGCACATGATGCTGAAGACCTGTTGGATCACACAGCCAAAGCAAAGGCAATACATTGTGGGTTCATCCCATCATCAAGTGCATTATAAGCAAACCAATAAAAGGTCACATCTGTTAGTCACAGCTCTTGTGGTTGGGCTCTTATTGAACAGCAGGCTGTGTGAGAGCAGGACATGTGTGTGCTCAGTCTCACTACAGAGCATGCTACAGAGAGGATGTGTGGTGTTAAGACAGAGTGGCAAAACCAAAATTAAGGCTGTAACTATTTTTCACATAGCTGTTCATTATAGAAATGTCTGTGGCAACATTGTTGATGTCAGTTTGCCTGCTTTTCAGTTCTCTGAGACAATGCTACAGGACAAGGCCACAGAAGAGCCCGTTCCTCTCACAGAAAGGACACAGCAGTGCCTTTGCACCATGCATTGTCTTTGGGGCAGAGAGCAGACACCTGTGAATTATCACTTGTCTGTGTAAGGCAAGGAGCTCTCTTTGAAAACCATGTTCTTCTCTTTTTGCTCAAACCACAGCTAAAAGGG
>VZUA01086830.1:46132-66521 GCA_013401035.1 Horornis vulcanius
ATGCTGAAGACCTGTTGGATCACACAGCCAAAGCAAAGGCAATACATTGTGGGTTCATCCCATCATCAAGTGCATTATAAGCAAACCAATAAAAGGTCACATCTGTTAGTCACAGCTCTTGTGGTTGGGCTCTTATTGAACAGCAGGCTGTGTGAGAGCAGGACATGTGTGTGCTCAGTCTCACTACAGAGCATGCTACAGAGAGGATGTGTGGTGTTAAGACAGAGTGGCAAAACCAAAATTAAGGCTGTAACTATTTTTCACGTAGCTGTTCATTATAGAAATGTCTGTGGCAACATTGTTGATGTTGTCAGTTTGCCTGCCTTTTCAGTTCTCTGAGACAATGCTAGAGGACAAGGCCACAGAAGAGCCTGTTCCTCTCACAGAAAGGACACAGCAGTGCCTTTGCACCATGCATTGTCTTTGGGGCAGAGAGCAGACACCTGTGAATTATCACTTGTCTGTGTAAGGCAAGGAGCTCTCTTTGAAAACCATGTTCTTCTCTTTTTGCTCAAACCACAGCTAAAAGGGGAAAAGGAGCAATTCAAGGTAATTTTTCTCATCTGTCAACCTGAACACAAGTCTTTTCTCTTCAGATACCTTTCACTGTTACCTTATTCCACTTGGGAAAGCTGTAGGGCAGGATTTACCTTATCTAACTTGGAAAGCTAGGTGTGTTTTGCATAGACTCAGATAGCTAAAGTTAGGTTAAATGAATCCCACCTAAGTCTTTTATCTCTTTCTGCTGGGCTAATATTATTAGTTGTCTTTCTTGTCTGCCTTTGCCATATATTAAAGTCTTCCCAGGACCTGCTCCTGCATAAAATAACTAGAAGCCTTCACTCTCAGAGACAAAGACTATTTTCTTTCTATGGAATACTTACTTCTTCCTAATGAGGAAATTAGAGAGGACCTCCCCTTTCCTTCTGGTGTGGTGGCAGGGGTCTTTTTAGCTTTTTCCTTCCTCTTCTCCCACAAGTGGGAGTCCGTCAGGATGCTCACAGTTAGGCCTGTGTTGTGGCAGTGATGTCCCTCAGTGGTAATCCTGAAGCTGGAACTGCATGGGTATGGCAACCAGCTTTTCCTTCATAAACCTTGTGCAGGAATTTGTCCCACACTTGAAATGTATTGTCAAATTTTGATTCATAACCATGTGAATTAAAATTTGGGGAAAGATGCCAGCTTGTGGGATGGTGTTTTGTTTTGGTTTTTTTTAGAAAACCTGGGAATTTTTCTTAAATAGAGCATGCCACCTGAACAAATATGTCAGGTCACCAGACTCTTCACCTGAAAATTCCTTTGGATTTTTGCTGGTCCTTGGAGAACACTGGAGAACTGTAAGAACAGTAAGGCAGATCACTGCTTTGCAGTCAACCTACCCACAGTGATGGTCACTTCCCAGCCATACCATGAGTCACAGATTGACATCCACTCAAACTCCACTTCAGTAGTGCTGTCTCTGAAAAATAAGTAACTGTTGGCTTGGAAAGCAGGTGCAGAATGAATGACAAGATGCAATTTTAATTATTAGTAGATCAACCGATTTTATGTTCTGGGGGGGTATCAACTCTCATCATATGACACATGGGACAGGAAATATGTCTTTGCATGTGTTCATACAGCTTGCAGTAAAGTTGTCTGCAATCTTTAGGTAATGATTTCGTGTTCATAATAGTAAACCCTAACTAGTAGATGCAATGGACAGCAGGTAAGGTTCACAGTAGCTCAGTGAGTCTTTGTTTTAAACATCTGGAGATAGAAAAAAGAGACACGAGAATACCTCTCCCACAAAAACATATGGCAGCTGTTCTTATCTAAGCTTACTATGGATATCGACTAACTTAAAAGTGTCAAAGGCTCCCAGCATGAAGTAATGGATTACCATACTTGTTTCAGTGTAGCATCAACTTTTTTCATTCTGAGACCAGATACATCTCAGTTGTAAAGTTATGATTTGAATTCTCTTAACAAGGAGTGCATCAGGTTACCAAGCTTCACCAGTATGATGCATAATTCACAAAAGGCTAGAGAAAATGACACTATTTTACCATTTGGTCTGTCTCCTTTAAGCACTTAAAAGTCTCAAGTGTTTTCAATTAATGAGTAGCTTTCTAAAAGTCAGCATAACTATTTGACTTAGATGTTCCATGTTATTGCTCCCTGATTGCAACTAATTGCGGCTTTTAATCTCTTTAAGGACCCCGAATTACAAGTGGTATTTTTCGGCAGTTTCCTGTCTGATACCTGCTGCAGGCTGTGACAGCAGAACAGAGCGAACTGCACGGCGCTGCGGCTGCCAGAGGAACCTTGAACCATGAGATCAAAATAAAATAAACCCTAACTTTAAACGGCACATCCCTTCCCCCGTGCTACACGACCCGTTTCTTTGGCTGGGTGCGCCCCGAGCCAGGCCAGCGAGGAGCCGGCGGAGGTCCAGCATCCCCCGGCCGAGCCGGCGAGACCCGGGCCGGCCGCCCTTCCCCGGCAAGGGCCTCCCGAGCTCCTCCATCCTTTTCATTCCCTTTCTTTCGCTTAAGGTCAGAAGAATTTAAACTTCCTGACTCGGACGGGACGGGAGGGGTACCCCGAGGCGGAGCGGGGTGGGAGCCGGGGAAGGCAGGCGCGGCTGCCCCGCTCCGCCCGGCCCGGCCCGGCCGGCTCTTGTCTCGGCGGGGAGGAGCCAGCCCGGGGCAGGCTGTAGCAGCAAGGGCTGGCCGGCCGCCAGGAAGTGTAAAATCCTGGCCGGTGGGTGGCAAATTTCGCCAGATCGCGGCGAGGAGGCAGCGCGTCCGTCTGTCCGTCCGTGCGTGCGTGCGGCGGGCGCGGGGAGCGGCAGCCCGGCAGCCCGGCCCGGGGTGAGTGCGAGCCGCGACCTCGGGCGCCGGCCCCGCTCGGCCAGGGGGGCTGGGGCAGCCCGGGCCGGCAGCCCCGCCCGGGGGCAGCGGGGCCGGCGGCGATGCCGGCGGTGCCGAGGGGATGTTTACCGGGGGGCGGCTGCGGAGGGCAGCGCGCTGGGCCGGCTCCCCGCGCTCCGCCGTGCCTCTGCAGCGCAGCGCAGGCATGAGACCTGGGTAAGTTCTCCATTTAAAAATATTAAAAATAGACCCTCCGGCTCCATAGCGCTGCCGAGTGAGTCATTTCCAAACCAAATGTCTCAGTCTAACCCTTCCCCCCAGGAGATGCAATAATTCTGAAACCGGGGCGGAGGGAAAGAGATTCTTCTCCCGTCTTTCTCAAAATAAATTGAATTAGCACGTAGAGGAGACAAAAGCCATAAGAGTAGCTGGCCACCTGTTTAACAAAGTAAGGCGTAGCTCCATCCCTTTCTGTCTTCCCTTGTACCTCTCCCATGCTGATGCCGCCCATCTTTCCCCAGCGTGCGCTCGGGACCTCTCTGCCGTAGGATTATTTACAGTGCTTTCCAGTTTCGTGGGCATATTCTGCTTTCCAGTTCCTTCCACTGCCAAACACATTCACTGCCACCGTCTTCTCCATGGGACATCAGCCACAGCCACACGTCATTCCAGCAGTCACCCCAGTCAATGCAGCTCCTGGCTGTCTATGCTGAAAAGAATAGTCCAAAGCGCAGCTATTTTTTTCCGCCTTTTCCAGTCATATGATGATTTGTTCATGTAAGTGAGCTGTCCTGACTAGAGGGATATTTTGTTTGTCAAAAACAAGTGCTGAGCTTATTTATAGGCAGTGCTGCAGTTTTGTGGTGTGGAAGATCTCGGTTATGCAGAGCTCGTCGGTACCTGGATCAGCATGCAAGACCTGTTTACATCTCGCATATAGTGCTCTCTGTGTGTGCATATTTAATGCATATACCCATAGATCTTTTTTCATGGTGAGCCAGCGTGCGCAAAACACAGGGGCTGATACGCAGGTTAGGTATTTCTTTTTCTTAAACAGATGCCACAGTCCAACTGTGCAGTAGCCCCTGACAATATAGCTCTAAATCAGAGGAGACAAGACACTGTGGTCTACTAATGAACTGACTTTCCTAAAAACCCCCTAGCTGCAAGTAAAATCCTATCCTCTTACCTCTGTGAAGTACTCTGTTAGAATTTGACAACAAAAAATGACCTATAGTTGAAAATCTGTAAATTATGTCTGCTGTTTTACAACCACGACAAGGATGTTAGGTTTGAGAAGATGATCTGTGGTAGCAACCCAAAACTTAATGGTCTGTTCATGTAGGTAAGTGGAGAATTATGATGTAAAAGCACTTGCATTTTTTTTTTGTTGCTTAGATTAACTTCTCCTATTAAAGCTATTTATACTTTTTACAGCCAAGAGAGGCCATTGTGATTGATTGACCTGTCACACAGAGTGAAGAGTGCTAAGAAATTCCAGCAGAAGGCATGCGACTTTTCTTTTAGCTGTAACATAGAAGGGATTCATGAATTTAGGGGTGCTACCAAAGTACTGAACTTAAAAAGTGAAGAGGTTATTGTCTTGTGTTCCAACACACAAGGAGAAGTAGATTTCAGATCCCAAGTGAATGCAAATTTCACAGTAATCTGGGATAAGGTATGCTCTTGAAGTACAGTTCATTGGCATTCAGAATGGCATTCTTGCTAAGACATCTGAGGGAGCAAAGTTCTTGGGCTTGGGTCAAAAAACATGTGCATTTTGATGAAGCTAGGAAGAAACTTTTCCAGAGGTGGATTATTCCTGCTTGTCTATGAGGCGGGTGTCCTAAATCTTTGGTTGAAGTATCTGTCATGTCAGGTATGGTGTGTTGCACTGGGTTCTGCGTGGATGGCACTGGCAAGTTGGCAGTGACAAGGGTGGGCAGGGAAGTGCAAGTGCACTCAAGCCCTTATTGGGAGTCTTTTTTGATATGTCAGTTTAATAGTAAAATTTCCTCCTGGCAATTTTTCAGCACAGTTAAGGTGACAGTTTCACATTTGTCTTCTGCCTTCAAGATAAAATTCTTTGTAATAATTTTATGCAGCGTGTTTATGGGTTGTCTGATATCACCTGAAACTCTGATAAGACTTTCAACGTTCGCTTTCAAAGTTCAGCTGCAACGCAGGTAGTGTTTGCTGAGTCCTTACTCCTTTTTGGAAGAATTTCAATTCCTTAAATTTCCAGCAACCAAAGACAGAATAGGTGAGATAGTTAACCTTTTCTTTGATGTAGCTTCCGTTCTTATGGAAAGAGTGGAGGAATGCAACTTGCATGTATCAGCAAGGATTTAAAAGTAGCAGACACATAAGTACTAGAATTTTATCCTTTTTGTAACTCCTATTCAGTGAGTTCAGCTTTCATGTGCCTTTTTTAGGCGCCTGTAGTATTTGTGGATTTTTTTTTTGCCCATAATGTATGGCCTTTTGTACTCATTGTTTCTGCTGATGTGAGCTCAAGCATAAATATACACTGACTAAATATGTGCTGGGTTCCAGGGCCTATTCAGTAGGGCATAACAACCTGTTTTTACTGCACAAGATGAGTTTAAGTGCAGCTCAGAAGATGGACCCAGGATTTTACCAAAACCCCAGTTACACTACAGCTGGCTGAGGATGGGCTGTAATGTATAAGCAGCTACTTAAGTGCCACGTTTTGTAGGGCCAGGGTTAAAAGTGTGGGGCACACTTTGGTTTTTAATAACAACAGGAATGTGAACTCAAAAATCAAACAAAAAGGAATAAAAATGAAGTGCAAGAAAGCACAAGGATAATAGATTGTCACTCTAGTTGCAATAGAGATAGTTCTTAAATAATTTTGGTTGCTGATTTATTGTTTGATTTTGATAAAGTATATCTGGCATGCTTTCTAATTAACATCCCTAGAAAATTAAACATGCCATCACATTTAGACTAATGATGACCTTTTTGCTTCTGAAATTACATTCTTCTTTCACTTCGTGCTTTTGCCTGGCATACAATCATAGAAACATAAAAAGTTTTGGATTAGAAGGGTTCTTAAGGATCATCTAGTTCCAAGCCCCAGGCATGGGCAAAGACACCTTCCACTAGACCAGGTTGCTCAGAGCCCTGTGCAACCTGGCCTTGAACATTCCCAGCTGCTCTAGGCAACCTGTTCAGTGTTTCATCACCCTCACAGTACAAAGTTTCTTCCTAATGTCTAATCTAAACTTACTTCTTTAAAACCATTCTCCCTTCACCTATCACTGCATGCCCTTGAACACAGTTCCTCTCCAGCTCTCTTGTAAGGCCCCCTTTAAATACTGGAAAGTGCTCTAAGGTCTCCCTGGAGCTGTCTCTTCCCAAGGCTGAACAGTCCCAACTCTCTCACCCTGTACGTATAGGAATGGTACTCAACTCCTCTGATCATCTTCATGGCCTTCCTCTGGACTCCTTCCAAAAGGTCCACATCTTTCTTATGTTGGGGGGTTCAGAGGTGGGTGCAGCACTCCAGGTGGGGTCTCANTGTCTCTTCCCAAGGCTGAACAGTCCCAACTCTCTCACCCTGTACGTATAGGAATGGTACTCAACTCCTCTGATCATCTTCATGGCCTTCCTCTGGACTCCTTCCAAAAGGTCCACATCTTTCTTATGTTGGGGGGTTCAGAGGTGGGTGCAGCACTCCAGGTGGGGTCTCAGGAGAACAGAGTAGAGGGGGAGAATCACCCCCCTTAACCTGCTGGCCACGCTGCTTTGGGTGCAGCCCAGGTTATGGTTGCTTTTCTGGGCTGCAACTGCACATTGCTGGGTCGTGTCAAGCTTCTCATTCACCAGCACCCCCAAGTCCTTCTCCTCAGGGCTGCTCTTGATCCATTCTTAGCCCAGCCTGTATTTGTACCTGGGATTGCTTTGACCCAGGTGCAGAACTGTGCACTTTGCCTGGTTCAGCTTGATGTTCAGGCTATCAAACCTGTCAAGGTCCCCCTGGATGGCATCCCTTCTCTCCAGTGCGTCGATTGCACCACACAGCTTGGTGTCATCCATGAACTTGCTGAGGATGTGCTCAAGTGCCACTGTCCTTGTCACTGACAAAGGTGTTAAACAGTTCTAATCCCAGAACTGACTTGGATAAGGAACCATTCACTGCAACTCCTTGAGTGTGGCCACCTTTAAGAAAGCATCCTGTGGCTTGTCTGTTCCTCTCTTGTGAATTGCCTTAGGAATTTGTTTGTGAATTTCACCACATTTCAGCAAGGAAAGGATGGTCTAAAAGGTCAAATGGTCTAAATGGTTAAAGTTTCTCTGAGATTTGTGAAAACATTTTAAGAGCCCCTGCTGAAGGAATAGCTCTTTGTGGGTATTATCACTTCCCACATGGGTGAAATTCAGAAGAGAGAGCAATGCTAAGTTAGTTTCTGGGTTTGAAAACATACTTGTCAATTCAGTCCAAAGGCCTTTACTACAGAAAGAGTTTGATAGCTTGCTCATACTTGTGTCATTCAAGTGAGACATTCTTGGGCTGTTTTTCTCCAGTAAGGGTGCATTTACTAGGGCATCTGTTGAATGCAGGAATGCTGCCAGTGGAAGGAAATAACTGTGTGTGTTTCATCTTCCTTGTTTTCATGTGTGTTCCCATTTATGTATTTCTTGAAAATCATGTGCTAATTGAGTGAGTTTAAGACTGGTAGGTTTGGGAACAACATGAGCTACTGAACTGAGGGCTGAGATCCTTGGAGTGCTGCTTTGCTATTAAATCAGCTGTGGTTTTTAGAGTGTTAACAGCTTGAGTAAAGCCTTGCTATAGAATTGGAGACAAAGCAGTGGTGATTTGACATCTGCTATATGTTGATGGGTGAAACTCAAAAGACGGATGCAGATAAGTTTGGTGCTTAAAGGAATCTGTGCTAGCTGCTGTGGGTTAGGATAGCACCACAGTGATCCATTTTGAAAGGATGGTTGCTCCAGATGTTACGGATGCAACTTTATGGAATGCCTGAAATACCCTAAAGCTTTCAGTTGATCAGAAAATGGTGATAGATCTTATCTTTCCTCCTACTTATGCATTCCTTCTCTTTATTGAGTTGATTTCTTATTGTACCAAAGAGGTAAGTGTATTTTTTCCTTCTCAAACCGCTCCATCAGTTTTATTTTTCTGAGCCCGTGTGACATTTTTGCTTCTTGCCTTTCTTAGCTAGGTTTTGGTGTGGTAATCGTTTATTAGGGGGATACAATTTATTTCAACCAGATTAAATCATCTGTTAGTGCATCTAATTCAAATTTGTCTCTACTTTCATTCTGTTCAGTTAAGTGGTTCTAAATAGCTGTTCTCTTCTTATTCTCACCCAAGCACGTCAGAGTGTTTTGCAAACATATCATGCCTTTTAATAACCATAAAATTTTTCTCCATTTATTGAATGATGTGAGTCCTAGGTATTAAAAAAATTGTTTGAAATAACACAGAACATCTATGGTAGAAAACAAAATAACTTTGTTGTCTTAGATGCTACTCCTGTATAAGAAGATACTTATTTTTCTGTGTGTTCTTTACTATGAGCATATCTCTTTAGTTCATATTGAACTGGCTTGCTCTGTGTTATTATTGATTTCTTACATTTTTTTTAATGAGTAGTTGTACTACCATATATATAGATGTGAAGTAGCAGTCTTACTTTGAACTGGCTGTAAACTCCAAGGGGGCTGCAGGGGTCTCTCAACCACAGAGAAGGTTCTCAGACCATGGTGGGATATAAAAAAGGTTTTTTCCCCTCCTCTCACTCTTAAGCAGAGTTTCACTTTGAGTTTCAGGTTTGATTTAACCTCAGAAACTCAGAGCACAACTGAGTGGATACCACTGAATTTCTTTATAAATGGTTCTGTTATCAAAGCTGAGTTAAGAAGTTGAGAAGTTGAGTTTGTGAAGTTGAGATGTGTGATGAATAAAGGCATGGTGTGGGTCAGATTGAAAGAAGGAATATGCAAGAGATGGGGATGGAAAACTGGGATGCTGTTGTCTCTATTGTGGAGATGGGTGTGTACTAGGAAGATAAGGAAGGTGAAGTCTTGTTTTGGGTAGCCAGTGTTTTGTGGCAGTAAAATTGTTGATTATATGATTGCATACCAGAGTGTGAACTTTGTATCAAGAAGGCTGTTTTTCCCTGTTCTATTGATGTCACTTCCATTAAGCTCAATAGTTAAAATCTGTCAATTTTAATTACAGATATGTAAGGCCAGTATAACACCTCAGGACTATTTATGGGACATCAAGTTCCTGCCTTTGTGGTGGTGGAGCCAGGGGAAAAAAAAAGACACCTTTTGATATTCAATGGGCTTAGGAAGGGAGAGGTAAGGAGAGGTAGATTGGATTAATCCTTTTCTCTCCAACACTGTTGAATAATTTGAAAGGTTCATTAAAGCAGCTTAGAGGGATATTTTTGTTTGATGAATAGGATCCTGGATTGCAAGGTTGAAGACCAGGCTAAGTCACTTCACTGGCTTAGCAACTTTTATTTCCTCAGCTAGAAAATTGAGCTAATTATTTTTACTCTTATTAGTATGCCTTCAAGAGCTCTTGATGAAAGGAATGATTTGCAGGACTGAGTGGCCTATCTGCCTGGGGCTGAGCCTCCTGGAATCCCTGAGGGCTTTCCCATGGTGCAGGGAGGGGTGAGCAGGCTGCAGATGTGGGGCAGGCAGCAGGCAACCCTGGCAGCACCTGGCAGTGCACAGGCTGGGGGCAGCCAGGGGCTGGCAGGAGGTGTGTGATGGGGTTGAAGTTAATGTGCTTTGGCTGGCTGAAGTCCTGCATTTCTCAGCTGGCAGGAACCTGCAGAAAGAGCTTGAGGAATCACCTTGTGTTCCCCCATGGGACAGCACCTAGGGCACTTCATTTGGCTGTGCCCAGCCAAAGTGGAGCATTGTCCTGCTTCTACCTGGATCCTGCCCTTATGCTGAGGAGTGGGAGCATGGCCCCTGAGCCTGCCTATGGCCTGTGACCCCTCATCCTAGCCTCACTACAGTTTCCCCTTGCAAAATTTCTGAGATGATTTTTGGAATTTCAGAAACAAGTGCCATTAATTTATGGGTGTAAGAAGCTGTCTTTTAAAGTTTGCAACTTGAATCAATCTTGTTGACAGGACAGAAAGGCCTGAAGGCTGGTCTTGCACTCTTCCACTTCCCTTCCTGCTGGGAATGTCTCCTAGCATGGGTTGTGCTCCTGGTGCTAGCATGAGCACACCTGGAGATACACTTTCCCATTTGTGAGGAGTTGCTCACAAGACAAAGTGTCACCATTTTTCCATGCTGCTTCAGGATTTGATTCAAACCATATTAAGATCAATATTTAGTTAGATTCCTGTTGTTTTTATGGGCTGTGGATTAAGCACTAAACTTTTCATGGGTCAGATAGCTAAAGGTGTGAAGGCATGAGAGCATGAGGGTGTAGGAAGGACTATACCTTGAAATTGGACCCTAGACTGCTCCAACATTTTTGAAATGCCTGCTCTTGATAGCTCCTGAGGTGTATCTAAGACACAGCTTCTGATCATTGTTGACCAGAAGTAACCTCTTGTTAGTTATTGAGTGAATCTCAATTTGATTATCTTCTCTCCTGAAAAGTAGGAGAGATGATGATGATCAAACCTTGTTTAATTTCAAGAAACTGAGCAATTGGGAGCTATAAGAGGAACTGAACCTGCTGTTAACTTTGCAGTGGCAAATGCTGTCGGTGTTAGAATATAAATGGAATTCATGCATGTGCCCTGTGTAATTACGATGACCCACAAGATGCCAAGTTACAGGTTGTGGGCTGCTTTTCTGCTTCTCAGCATGGCTGCAGAGCAGGTGAATGAGGGATTTTTGTCAGAAGTAGTGCCTTCAGATCTTGTCAGTTGAACTCATATCAAGGGTTTTGCCAGTCACATACTTCGTTAAAGATTTATTGGGCTGGAAGAAGAATCAGCTAACAAGAATCTTGTTAGCTCTCTGCATACTTTTTGTGTCTGAGGCAGGATGGGACTGCTCATTAAGCATTGTAGGCTTAGTACAGTGGGGCATTTTTCTAAAGATTCCGCTTCTTCTATACTCAAAATGGTTACAAAATATTCAGGTGCATGTTGCAGTTTCCAATTTGTATCTTTTATGATCATAGGTGATCAATTTCACAACTGCGTGAAGCAAATAAAAGAGAAATATAAGCAAGTGTGTATTTTTCTTCAGGAAGGGGCTATTTTTAACACTAAAAATAATTAAATGTCAAAATATCAGTTATGTCAGGATAACCCATCATTCTCTATTGCTCTGTTTCATTCTCCACTATTTCTTTCCCTCGTGTTTTGAAGTTACTTTTGGACTTGTGGCTTTTTGGTGTGAATTTCTTGTGAAGTAATGTTGGTGAAAGTTTTCTTCTAAGAAGCAAAAACAGTTATAGATTTTTCTGCCATGTCACTTCCGTTAGCAGCTGTTGCACTGAGTTTTGCAGAGAAGACATCAGAGGAATTTTAAAAGGTCTGTTCTGTTACATCTCAGTTACCATGGGGCTTTTGTTTGTTTGGCCCAAGATTATCATGAAGATTCATAATTTGGAGAAATTGCTGCCAATTTTAATTTGGGTTATTTCTTTAGTAGAGAGAGGTATTGAAGTAGGGGTAGCTCCTGATCTTGCCTTTCCTCCAAACAGTCAGATGTATTATAGTCTGTTGGGAGGGAAAGGTCGATTCATGAAATCATTTTATATTGCTTTCTCTCTTGTTTTGCATGGCTAACAGAAAACAAATAATAAAAATTTCCTAGCTTTATGACTGTAATGTTTTTATAAATGTCTGTATCTATGTGTGTTGGAAAGGGATTTGTCTCGATGTTCAATTCTTTTCTTTGAAGATTCAGATTAATCCTAAAAGTGTTTACTCAGATGTGATGAATTACAAGTGGATGAAATTACATTGTTGTCAGATTGACTCATCGCCCTGCTGTGCTGCCTCAGTTGGGAACATTGACTTTTATCTCTGCAGAGTTAGCTCCCTTGAAGGCCTGAGTTTTACACAGATGACATACCTGCCTGGTTAGAGTCTAGAGGGTTTTGGTAGCTGGACTTTGAGATGATAATCAAGGGTAAGGAAAACAAATAAGGGGGGGTAGGACATCTAGGAAAGGGAAGGAAGAGCAATACCTGTCTCTATGACTTAGTCATGACAAGTGTCTTGCCAAAAAAGGTGTGCAGGGTCACTAAGCAAGAAGAGGAGCGTGGGGAATGTTTAGGATATATCAGCTGGCAAACAGTTTGAAATCCCCTGATGCCATGTAAAGCATTATCCCAGCAGCTGAAGCATGTGGCACTGAAAGATTGTCTGGTGGGGCTGTATGTCTTATGCAGTCACTGCCCCTCAGTCTCTGACTCTTAATGTTTTGATAATTGCTGGAGAGAATGTTGCTTAGTGCATCCTGGTGTCTCCCATCATTCTGTGTAAAAGGGGAAAAGTAATTGCTTCTCTGTAAATTTTTTTCTAGTTTTGTGGTTGCTAATAGGATTGTGATTATTAGAAGTTAAGTTTTATTTTGTAGCATTCTAAACCACTTTAATCCTAGCAAGAAGAAATTGCAGATTTGTAGGAGTTTATACTGAAAGCCTCTATGAGAACAGTGTCTGTTTCTGACCATTTCTGCATAATTCTGTGAGAGTTTTCACAGCAAAATAAAAAGGAAGATTGTTCCTTGTTCAGGATTTTGCTAAATGCTGTTCATTCCCAATACCTCAAATAGCCTGAATACCACGAGGGCTTCTCACTAACCTGTAACTATGTTAATGCCTTTCTTGCCACAGGGGTAGTTTCTCCCAGTAAAAAGCCAAAAAATTGCACGCTGCAGAATGCACACCACAGATATTGCCAAGGAACTGCTGCTGCAACCTCCCTGTGAAAATGAAGCATTATTTACAAGGCTTCCTTGCTTTGGGGAAAACTTTCAGTGGAAGCTAGTTGATGTGAAAGGAAAATCTGGTGTGATGGAAATATTTGATTGGGTTCAGGTGCTTTGTTGGACCTTCAGGTAGGTGCACAGGATCTGCAGAGTACATGTGACAAAAGTCAGTTTTTCAGTAATCACTCTGTTACTTTGAGCTTTATGAAACTCTGAGAACAGTTTAAATGGGCTGTGGGTATGGGGAGAGAATGGTGCTTCTCACAGACTAGCATTTCCAGTTCTGGTAACATGGAGGTCAGTTATGTTAGGATGCCATTAGGGTTAGCCTGCCTTCAGAGTAAGAGTTTGGTGTGCCTGCCATTTGATATTACTGGGTTTAGATAAGATAGGAGAGGTTTGTGTCTTTGAGTCCTGGAGAAATAAAAATAAGGCTCCGAATCAAGTCCTAAAGCTGAAGATCTTGCTTTAAATTCCTAATGAGATTCTAAAGTATGGTTGACTTGACAGTAACATACGTTGCAGGCTGGGTTGGGGGAGGAAGAGGGGTGTCTTATCTGCTCTTTGCAGGCAAGAGCTTGTTTTTATCTGACCTGGTGACTTTTAACAGAGATTAAGGAAAACAACATGTATGTTTCAATGAGCTTAAGCACATTCCCTAGGTAAGAAGTGCTCAGGAAATTCATCATGGGGCCCAGTGTAATGCCATGGTTCTGCTGTGTGGAATCAGTCTTGTAAATCCATAGCCCAAGCTCAGAAGAGATCTTCTTCATCATGGTGTTTTTGCTGTTTGCACAGAATGGGTCAAAGAATTTCCTACCCATACTTAAATTTATATATGTTAAGGCACAGATGTTGTTATATTGTTTTACATTTCTGAATTTAAGCTTTCCCCTTGGAACTTAATATAATTCCAGTGAATATAAATGCATCCTGTAAAATTATTTCATTGTTGGGGAGAAAGGTGCTTGCATGCCTTTGTGGTGCCTGGAATAGTGGTAAGACGAGGCTTGCGGGTTAGCCCATCTTAACCACTGCTTTCTAGCCCTGTTAAATGCCTGCTAGAAATCATGCTCATAGTGCATTTTGTACCTCTGAAAGTGAAAGGTGTCTCTGCCTGTGGCAGGCGGGTTGGAACCAGATGGTCTCTAAAGTCTCTTCCAACCCAAATAATTTTGTGTTTCTGTGTGTAAAGATGGTTAAGTGCGAAGTCTTACAGTGCTGCTGGGAGAAGTGAGCTGTCACTCATTCAGTTCCTCATGCTGTCAGCTTTGGAGCTTGCAGACAAACATTGGCACGAGCTCTTGTTTTGCAGCAGAAACAGCCGCTGTGCTTGGGCTTTGCCTCGCGGCCACCCTTCGGTCTGCTGAGAAAAGAACCTGCCTCAGCTCTCCAAGGTGCTGTAGCTTTTTCCTCTGGTGATTTCTGATGTGGTTACAGTTGTCAATGGAGAAATTGCTGGCAGATTGAAAATGTGTGGGCAATGTCAAATGAACTGTTGCTGCAAAATGCACGCAAAAGATCCTGCTGATGTGGTTGTACTAGTTTACATTAAGTCTTGATCTCTAAGAGTTATGACTGTTTTTATTTTATTGTAACAGAGCAGCCAAAGAATCAACAGATTGCTGCCCTTTGAAGCAACAACAGTTAAGGCTAAGCTTATGTCACAAAAGACTGTCTGGGCTTTGTCATCTCTGACGACAGCCAGGAGTTGTCTAAAGGCAGGAAAAAGTTGCACTTGTAGCCATGTTCCAGTTCCACAGAGATCTCTGCAAACTGTCTTTAGCTTGTGAGGGTGTAACAACCATACTATTTCTTGAATAGCACCAAGAGTTATAGTACTGTGCATTTCAGTGCCTAAAAAATTGAGTGTTTGCTCCATTAGCTTTTTCATTGGCAGGGCATGTGGTATCCATGGCACAGCAAGGACCTTGCAAAGGCTTCATGGTGATCGATCAGAATCTGCCAAGGATGTGCAGAACTGGGGTAGCAAAGTGACCTCAGCATAAAATGGGGCTGGCCAGGTGGGAAGAAAGCTGTTTTCTTACATGTAAGAGTTAATAATAGTTTGGGCTGTGGAAAGGTTTTCCTGGAGCTGAACACCAGTGAAATTAGTGCAGATACATAGCATTATTTTTTTGTCTGACCATCTCTCTTTTCATCTTGTGCTGAAGATGTAGTAGATAGAAAAGAGATTTTGCTTTACATCTTTCATGTGCAGTTCAGTTACACAATTTTTTGTTTGTTTCTTTTCTTGTCTGCTCTCCTGTGTCCCACATCTCATTCTCCAAACTGCCAACTACATCTATTGCTTGTATTCATCTAAAGTGGGAGGATTTCAAAGTACAGAAGCTTTGCCAGTTTTTTTGTGGCTTTTATTCAAGTAGACTTCTTCTATTTCTGTGGTTAACTTGGGGCTACATAGTCATCTACATGGAGATGATGATCAGAGTGGAAAATACGGTCATTTCGTAATTGGCCTAGCAATTACTTCTCGTGCTGTAGAAAAACCAGAAACATAAAAGCCCTGCTTATGCTCAAAATATCTGTATGTCAGAACTCTTTTGAAGAAGCTCCTTATAATATCCTTTTTGTAGTGAACTGATAGCGAGTGGGTTTATTCTCTTGCAGAACACTTCTCAAAACAAAAGCACTGTGTTAGTCTATTCATCTTCTTTCCATTGTTCATCTTTTGTACCTCTCTAGTGGAATAGTTTTCTCTTTCTCCAGTTACTACTATTTTATATACAGGCTGAGTGGCTAACTGTATTTAAAGGTATTTGTAAAGTGCCTCTGGCAGAAGAGTTGAGGCATCTCTGTTCTTGCCTCTGTGCTAATTGAAGTCAAAAGAGAGCCCGTGCTTGCATTTCTGACTGGCCCTGTTGGGTCGTTGTTTACCGGGCAAGGTGGGAAATGGGGCTGTTGAAGAACTCTGGAATTCCAGAGTCTTCCCAAAGCAGCTGCTAATGGCACAGGATATTTTTGTCCCTCCCTTCTCTGCCTGACTCTTTTCCTTTCTCTTTGCATTGCAGGACTGCTTCAGTTCCTTCGTCATGCAGCTCATCCCACAGCCCGACATGGTGGGGAACTGCTAGTCCACGGCTGACTCTGCTTTTGGCTGAGTCCTTGGGCTTGAAGACCCATGGACATTGCTGAGATTGAGGCTTGAACCTTGGAGAGAAGAGCCTTTCTGATGGTCCTGCTCTGCTCCAGCTGACCCTATGAAAGGAGGGTTCACCATAGCTCTGTCCTTTGCACTCCAGTCCCACAAGATGGGCTCGTTCAGACGGCCTCGGCCTCGCTTCATGAGCTCCCCTGTCCTCAGTGATCTGCCTCGGTTCCAGGCAGCCCGGCAGGCGATGCAGCTCAGCTCCAACTCTGCCTGGAACAGGTCAGCAGGACCCACCTGGGTGAGCTCTTGCCCTGCAGCAGCTCCTCAGTGGGGGTCACGTGTATCTTACGCTTGTGCTTCACACCATTTATGACTAAGCTCAGCTGTTTATGAGCATGCACAAATCTTTGCCATGTCCAGCCTTTGCTGGCATTGAAAGCATCTGTGGAAAACATTTAGACCTACTAGTGCTCAGTTGGTTTTGGCCAATGTTGTTCAGCCATACTGTCTTGAAGTAAAGCAGAATTGCTTTTTGTTAACAGCTACATCTTCTAAGTACCATTTAGGAAAACACATTCCTAGTACTGTACTAAATGCCATTTTATTAATTCACAAAGGCATGTATTTGCATATTATGAAGCTTTTATCACAGTCAAGTTCCTCTGACAACTACTAAGCTTATGGCTTCAACCAGTGTTTCCTATTGATAGCTAAATACTGTCTGCTGTGCGTGTCTTCAGCAATGGTAACTGGAAAAACAATGTCAAAGGTGAAGAGTGAGATGTCCTGTGTCTTGATCTGATGTAGTGGTTTGCTGCTACCAGAAGTGGGTGTTCCCACCTTCCCTTCTGCCATCTGGCACCAGCTCTGTGCTCTGCAGACCGTTCTTGCTTGCTGACCTAGCTCAGTTTACCAATGTCACACAAAAGTAGCCTGGCAAAAACATTGCAGTTTTGTGCCATGATAGTGAGCTGACGTCTGTGAAGCATGCAGATGCCATAACTGGTCCACAGAAGGGAATGTCTGTTAAAGGAATGACATATGCCCTTGTTAGCCATGGCAAGCTTTAGATCTGCTAAACCTTCTTGTCTGCTGTCACTTTATGACTTCCTCTGTGCTGGTGAGAGAATTAGAATACTCCAACAGCATCTTACAAGCATTAACAGGGCTTAAACTCAGATCTGACTGAGATGGTGCTGGCTGCAGAACATCTTCCAGCACGGCCAGGGTCTTGCCAGATGCTGCAGAGTGGGTGGCTCCTGGTAGAATCACTGGATAATGCAGCATGATGCGTTTGGTAGATATTGCCAAAAATCTATGTCTCCTCAGAGCAACTGGCCTGCAGCACATAGCAGAGATCCCCCAAGCAGCTGTGTTCAAGAGACATCTGGCACAAGCGGTGTCCCTGTGACAACTTTCCCTTGCTTACCCTAGGCAGAACTTGAAGTCCTTTTGCTCTGTCTCTCAGGGCAGATGTAGGTAATTAAGAGTAACAATTTCAAGGTGAGAAACAGTGGCAGTATTTAAGGGCAATTAACTTCACCTGGTTGTAATCTCTGCTTTTGGTGTTTTGCTCACTTTGTGCTCTGTGGTAAATCACAGTTATTCATGGATGTTGTCCTGTTTCATTTCTTTTTTTTGGCAGCGTGCAAACAGCAGTGATAAATGTGTTCAAAGGGGGAGGCCTGCAGAACAATGAACTTTACACTCTCAATGAAAATATCAGGTAGGTCGCTGAAATGCGTGAAAATGGATTTTTGTTGCTGCTTGTTTGGTGTTTGCTGGGGTCTGTTGCCTTCACAACCACAGTCAGAACGTTAGCAGTGGGAGGAGAAGGGATGAAAGCAAACAAGGGATAAGCACAGTTTTGGGGTTTCTGGCTAACTTCTTTTTTGCTATTGACTGACATGAATGGCACGGGCTGTTTGGATAATTTTTCTCTAACTTGTGTGGATGTGTAGCTTTGATAAGGATAGGTTGTGTATTGACTTGGATTGTAAAGCTTTTGTTCCTTCCTAGGAGCTGTGCCTCTTTGCAATATGTTTTATACGTAATAATATTGGCATCTTTTTTCTGAAACCAAACTTCTCAGAACCTTGGAGTGTTTAAAGTAAACCACAGCATTTAATTTAAAAGCTTAATCTTTTAAAATATTATCACCTGATAATTGCAGAGCAAGACTTGAAAATATGAACTGTAAAGATAGAAAAACCTAAAAGCCTAGCTAACATTTTCTGTCACTGATGCTAGTGATGGTTAAAAGTATCATTTTCTTTTAAAAGCAGGTTTCATGATTATCTGTGGTTTCATTCTGATTAGTTGGAAAGTTTGATTAGCAATAGATAGGACTGTAGAGTAAATAAAGAACTATGTTATTCATATGTATTCTTGCCTTGGTTTCAAGTGCTGCTAAGAGGAGAATTATCAGGGCTCATGGATGTAGGTTCCTCCTTCTCTTTTTACCACACTCATCAAGAGTGCTGTCACACGTGTCTCTGCTTCTTTTATATGCCCTCCCCTCATTCCTTTGCATTTTTTTGAGCTCCAAAATATTCGAATGGCGATTTGAGCTAAGTATGTACTGAACAGCAGTCTCAATTACCCCTTTCCCCACTTTCAAAATAGATGCAGCTATCAGGGCAGGAGACTCTGTCCAATTTGGTCCAGTCCCAAACCCAAAAAATTCAATGTAATTCATTTTGAGAGTTGAGCAAGGGCAGCATCTTGCACTTTAATGGTATTTTAGTGTGTTCAGATCAGAAGTCTTCAAGTTAGGTTTAAGTACTTGGAGCAGTCTTATTTCTCCATGGGATGAGCCTTTGTGGACATGAAAATAAAAACAGATGTCATAAGGCTTGGGAAATACCTAAAGCCCCAGCTTGTTAGCCGACTTGGGGAGTGGCTTTGGGCTTTGTGACTTGCCTGTTGCCTGTGGCAGTGGCTGCATCCTGCTTTTCCCCTGCAGTGCAAGCAGATACTGCTTCGCACCCTTCCAGGGAGGCAGAATTGCTGTGAGGTCTAGGCTTGGTCCCAGTGGCTGAACCATGCTCTCTTCATGCTGGTTGCTGAAGTGAATGCAGACTGTTGAAAAGCAGGTGAAGAACAGGAAATTCTTTATGAACTCTGTATGCTTTGAGAGCAATGCTGATGGTGGAAAGGGAAAGGCATGCCCTTTTCCACAGACATGCACTGCCAGGCTGTACTTGGAAGCACTCACCTTGAATTACATGATTAATGTTCCTGCAGGTGCCCTGAGCATTGGTTACATCTCCAAATGTCACTCTTTAAATAGACCGTTTCACATCCAAGTAGGTCATTAATGCCCATCTAAGGAGCAAAAGGACAGGCCTCTGCATGTGTGTTTGTATGAACACCTGCAGCCTCACACCTGTGGTTCTTGATGGAGCTCCCAGCACGAGGTGAGCTCTGTGCACAAGGTGAATCTCTAGCTTGACACTGGAGAAAATCCAGACCTGTGAGACAGACAACTCTTGTGTGCCATGAAGTCGAGCTGGTGCATTTTCCTTGCCCTTGCCCGCAGTTCTCCACTCTGCTCCTGGGTTGTAGTTTGCTAATGCAGCAAGAGGCTGTCAGGTCCTGCACAGTGCTTCGTCATTTGGCAGAGGGAAACATGGCACAGTTATAAAGGAGGATGGTAATGACAGGACCAGGAGGTGAGCAGATAACATTTTGTTACGGATTGCTGCCACCAAGTTTTTATCTTGCTGTGATTTGATACTATCTCACTGGCTAATTTTTTTTTNTATAGGTGGGAGGTGACCTGGCCAGGCTTGGGAAGAGACCCTTCCCTTGGTTTTTTTCTAAGGTGCAAGCCTCTCTGCATGAAGCCAAGTCCTGCTTGGCATGTCAGCTGGTGAAGAGCATGCTGGATTTGGCTGAAGCCAGTGGAAAAGCTTCTGACAAGCGGGCCCCTAAAGACTTACCTGATTTATTGATCTCATAGACACAGACATGTGCTTTGATTTGGGTAGGTGAATATAAGCACTCAGAGAGAGAAGGGGTAAAGGCATGTTGGCATGCAAATACATGTAGAAACATTGTAAAATGGTTAGAGAGGAAGGCTGTCAAATTTAACTTTGAGCAGAGATGAGGTAAAGTGGCGTAGTTTGTTGGTAAAAACCCAGCCTAAGAACTGGATGGCTGCTGATTCAAATGCTATTTTTGAGCACTCTTGCCTATACTTCACATCAGTAAACAGCAAAACTCTTAGAACAGAAAAAAAATGCAGTTTGGCATTGAAAAGTGTTGGGCAACTTTTAAATTTTAGGCAGAATTTACTGCTACAGAATTTATTCTCAATCACTGAAAGCTTTAAATGTAAATACGCTGAACTTCCTAAGTTGTTTTTTCAATGCTGCCTCTGATGTAAAACAATCCTGATTTTTATATATATTTTTAAAAATACAAGTATGTACTAGAATCTAAAACTTTCATCACAGCCTGATTTAAAAGCCAGCAATTTTCATCAAGAATA
>VZUA01086830.1:68897-81646 GCA_013401035.1 Horornis vulcanius
ACAAGAGGATTTTCTTCCCATTGAGTGAGAGAGAGATTTCTGTACTTTCGGAAGCGGCTAATGCTGCTGTGTGCGTGCTAACAGCTTAAAAGAGGAAAAAGAAGACTAGTGTTGTTTCCTATCAGATTATGTGATTTATTAGATTACATGACTTAAAAAAATCCCCCTGCTGTGCTATCAAGTGAGAAGAAAACTCCTGCCCCAGGGGTAGTTATGTTTCACTTCCTCAGCCCCTCTTTGCACAAGTTGTTTACTGCAGAGGCAGCTGCTGGCGGCGCATGGCAGGATGTTTCCTAGACCCCGAGTGGGGTGGCAGCCACCAGCAGTCACATTTAATTTCTGGGGTATTTTTGCTCCGTGTCAAAAGAAGTAACTTGGCATCTGTCAGACTTAGCCTGAGGTAAAACTCTTGGTGCAGGCAAGTTGTGAGACAAACAGAGATAAAGGCTATTGTTGGAAGTGAGCTTTTTCCCTCTGTGAGCTAAGATGCAGACTTATTTCTGATTCTAGACTAGCAGCATATGGCCATGATAAAAGTTACCACTCCCTCCTGAATGTCTTTCCTCAAAAATCCTAGGGCCATGGAGTGGGGAAGGAATGCTCACGTGCCAAAGAAGGGCTGACAACATTATTTCATTTGTCTGTGGGTTCTGTTTCACTGCTGATGCCAGCTGATTTATGGCAGTACTGCTGAACAGAGTTGAATCAAGCTGCTGATTTGGCTGAAAAATAACCTTGAAAGAAAAAACCTGAAGTTTCCAACTACTTCCTTTGACGTGCTGTGGTCATCACCTCTGACATGGGGGAGGTGTTGGGAGTGGGTCACCAGGATGCAGAATGGAAGTGCATCTTTTGGCAGTGACTTCCTCTGACATCTGTTAAAGCCCACTGAAAGCTATCCCAAGAACCAAGTTTTCTGTCCTCTTGCATTGAAATGGACCCTGAAGAATATGCTGTCTGTGTAGCCAGGCAGTTTTAAATACCCTAGCAGCAATTAGAACAACTAACTGGATCATGTAATATTCAGATGTGATTAACTGACTTGAATGTTTTCCATTTCTTATGCCATGGCACTTATAACTGGAGCCACTAAGAGGAAATTTAAAATCACATTTGTTTTAAGAGTTTGGGGTTTTACATTATGTAAATTTTATACACTCACACATGCACTTTTTTTATAGCCATTGAATAATTCAAGACTAAAATGGAACAGAGCTTTTATAGTGAGACAAAGCTACCTTTGTGATCAACTTGACTTGATTACTCACAAGTCCTTTTCATCAGCACTCATGCAAATTAACAGTTTTTAGCTCCTGAAATTGCTAAAGGAATGTTGAGGAAATGGTTGGAGCTTATGCAGTCTTTTTCTGCTACCAAGCCATCATCATACCAGAGTTAATGAGTCTGTTTGGTCTTTGAAAGAGGAATATAATTCCCGTAGGGGCGCAGTGCAAACTCAGATGTTTCATTCTGAAGGAAAGTTGTGTTTATAAATCTGCCGCTTTAGCAATCCTGCTGTATATACAACCCTTCTCCTTGGATTGAAGCCTGAGTGTAAATGCCAGATAGTTGGGACTTGTAGCATTTACTGCAGATCTGCCTTAAAGCAGTGCTTCATGCTCCGGGTTTTTCAGTGCTGACTTTGCCTGTGAAATGATTTCAGAATTTCCTGAAAAGGGGCACTCTGTACCTACCTGTCTGCTCAATAACCCAGCAGGGCACCATTTGCTCTCAGTGCTGGGTTAGTTTGCTGGTGGTCAGCTGAAGTGCAATAGGTGGGAATCCTAAGGAAGGTAAGAGGCTGGGATTTGGAGGAACAGGGTGTTGGGACTTCTCTGGTGCAGCTGTGTGATTTTTCAGATAAGCTCCCTTCATTTTTCTTCCATCTGGCCCTTGTGTTGGTGGAGAAAAATTTTTAAATATAAAATTAGCAAGTGTTGATAAATTGATGCATTATCTGCCTGATTCTGCAAAGACCCTGAAACAAAACCTTTGGAAGTGATGAACCGTGTCTTTTCACTCTGTGTGGGCTTGTTAATCTTGAAACTCGTGGGGGGAAAAATGGAAATGCATTTATGTATATTAACTCCAAACTGTCTCCTCCCAAGGCAGAGAGACCTGATCCCTTCCCAGGCACTGTAACCTCTCCCAGAACCCATAGGCTGCAAATGCAGAAAGTCAAATGCCCAGAGCTGATGCCTGATGTCCACTCTCCGCACTGGCAGAGCTGGTAGGTGAGGAATGGCAAGTGGATTGTGTTTCCTCATCTAATCCAATGAGATCTTTGATGTCTTAAAACCAGTGGCAAGCTGTTACATAATTTCCAGCCTGCTGCAGTGGAGGGCCGCTGGAGGCGGCATGTCCTGACTCAGAATTAGACCCAGCTTTGTTTGTAGGCGAAGCTGCAGCAGCTGCAGTGTGCAAGAGCACACATTGCTGAGGTGTCAGGCAAAGTCCAAGCAGCAAGATGATAAAATATGTCAAAAGTAAGCGGTGTCAGCAATGAGGCGAGCCTGGATCCAAACCAAAACTGATTTTATCTTCTGCCTTTAGAGCAGCAGTTTAGAAGGTGCTGGTGAACCTTCCTGTGGTCAGAGTCCCTCTTGCTGTAGGCTCCCCAGCTGTGCAAGGTGACTGCAGTGACAGGGGGAGACCTGCACTCCTCCCTCTCTTGTGACACCATAAAGCTTTTGTTTAGGTTCCCACTGCATGTTTTCCTGGAACTCCAGCTTGGAGAGATGAATCCAGCATTTCTCATGATGTTTGCTCATTCCTTTGAAAGGCTGCTTTGTAAAGCCTAGCTAACAGCTGGAAAGGCCATGTGGCTGCTTAGCCAAAGAGAAAAATACAGGGTGTGTGATGCATCCTTCCTTGATGGCAGCTTTCTGTGTCTACCTGTTTCACAGCAAGGCAAGAAAATAACTGTGTAGGCTATTGGAGTGATGGTTACTCCTGGATGCAGGCAGCACTAGCTTTTCTCTGGCCAAGTGCTGTCTTGTGCCTGCTGCCAGGGGCTGCAGCAGCTCAGCTGCTGCACCAGGAACAGAATTCACACTTGTGTGATTTGCAGAGCTCAGCTGTTTGTCTGCAATACTCTTTTGGGTCAAGCTGGTCTTTATTATTGTATTTGTCTCTTCATTGGCTGGGAACCTCTGTTCGTGCAGGTCTGCTAATTATTTCTGCTTCATCTGGCACTTTCTAGAACAGCTTACATGGAGCAGCTCCAGAGGCTCCATAGCAACTGCCCAGGTTTGTTATCATGGATGGAGTCCCCTGGCAGCTCAGCGCTGCTGTTGAGCAGAGGAGCTAGTCCTGGGTGGCAGCAGGGACACCTCCTTTCAGGCCCTGCTCTCATGGACTCTGTAGATGTGTGCAATCCTTCCAAAGGGAGCCTGGTTGCTCCCACTCCAAGCAAGCTGAGCAGGATCCCATCTGGAGCTTTGGCTAAGCAGGGTAAAGTCAGGGGCCCTGGCTGTGGGATTTTCCCAGAGTTGCTCCTGGCTGGTTGTGGTCTAGATTGTAGCAGTGCTGCCTACTTGCTCTGCTTTCCTTCTTACTCTCCCTGCCTCGCTTTCATCTCTTCAGGTGGGCTTTCTCTTTTTTCTGTTGTGAACAAAACTGGCTCTAGGAAGAGTCATTTTAGGATGTGATTTCATATTTTTCTTGCAGTTTCTCCTCTATGTAGGATGGAAGTGATCTCTCTGCTTCTATCAGTAGGGGGAAAACCTTCTATCAGAGGGGAAACCCTCTTGTTAGAGAAGAAAGGATGGGGGTGGGGGATGAGATGCTGCAGCTCACACAAATTTGTGTTTTGTAAAACACTGCCAAGAATTACGTAGGTGTTGGTGTGCAGCTGGCAATAACTTTGTAGAAAATACCCAAGTAAGTTTGGGTGATGCTTTTTTTCTCAAATTGACATCAGATTATCCACAAAGCAGTGGCTGTGTGCTTGTAGAGCCTGTAAAAGTGTGGTTTAGCACTAGACACAAAGCCCCAGTTGCTTAGAAAAGGGGGCTGCTTTAAGAAATGCTGTAGTGTTCTGTAGATCTTTTTTTCACCCAGCAAAATGAGGTCAATTATTTGGAGTTTGTTCTGGATCAGTTTACTTCTGTTTCAAGCTTATGTTGTTTGATGAACTAATATTAATTTGTTAATTTGAAGGTGGCTTTTAAAAGGCATACTGGCTGTGTTTGGCTTGGAGACATGAAGGGAAAGCAGAATTTATCCATGACTAAATGGGTGTTTGTGTAAACCTTTTTCCCTCAAAGATAATGGCTTGTTATTAGCAGGAGAACTCATTTGTACCTTGCTATACTGCAGACATGGCTTTCAGACAAGATGTGAAGTTGGTGGTGGTGGCTTGAGCCTCTTTGATGTTTTCTGTGGAGCTGCTGCCAAAGCTGCTTCGCTGTTTTTCGCTGGCCTTCTGCTTGAATATAGCACCCAGAGCAGAGCAAGCTGTGCTGGTGGCACAGCTGTCACCCCCAAATCCTTCCTGTTGGTTCTGCCCTGAGGCTGGCACCACACCCATGCTGCTGCCTGAGTGCTCCTGACAGGCAGCATCTGATTTTCCCCAGGCACAGTCTGATGGGTACCATTTTGCCCAGGGTGTCGGGAGAGCGTGCACAGGAGGGGCTCCCATAGGGAATGCCCAGCTCCTGCAGTGAGGTGCTGGGCACTGCAGGCACTGCTGCCTTGAGAGAGGAGTCCCAGCTGTTGTGCCTGAGAGAGCTTGCACCTCCTGGAGAAGATGGTGGGACTGGACTTAGCCCATTGGGCACAAAGAGAGAAAACTTGCCTCTATTTCTCTAACGTGGAACGGAAAGAGGAAAATATTTGTGCCAGAAAAAAAGGATGGAATTATCAGGAAAGTGTGTGTGTTTTATAAGGTGATGTCTGACTACCTTCAAAAATTTTTTTATTCCCAATGATTTGAGCATGACTTACTTTAAAGAGTAGCAAATACAGACATGTTATGGGAGGGTCTCTACTGAGGAACAAATGAAAAGTGATTGTTTTCACTTTGAATCCTGTCTTTAAAAACTTAGGGCATTTAAAATTTTTCTTAAGAGCTTTCTTTTAGCTGCCCTTGTTAGTGGTGTATGTGAGTCAGCTGTTTTGGTTTTCTGCACTGAGAAAAGGGGTCAGGCTGTGAGATTTCACAAGGTCACTTCTATCTGCTGCAAAACATCTCTCTCCAGATTTCTCAACTGCATGTACATGTGTTGAAGGTGGGACTTTGTTTCTCTGCAGAGCAGAGTAGCAAAGAGAAAAGGTAGGTTTGCACCCCTCAAAATGAGCATATAGCATCCTGTGGTGCCCCAACAACAGGGTGAGGAAAACCCCCTGGGGAACCAGGAAAAGCTCATTTGGGGAGGGAAGGGAATCACTGTGCCCCAAGCTCCCAGTTCAGCTGTAACTGGAAAGAGATGGAAGGTGGCAGCTGAACTTTTTCAAATAAATGTACCCTTCAAGCTTACTTGGTGTGAGTCTTTATCTGGTCTTGCTTTAAACAGAAGATGTATTTTTCCTCTTAGCTCTGTGATTCTGGCAAGCAGGGATGCAGCAGCAAAATGAGACTTGTAATCTAGACAAGGTTTGATACAGACCTCCACTGCGGCAGCACTGAGTAGCTTGTATTGATTTGTCAGCAGACCCTGTAGGGTTTGTTAATGACAATTTGCCTGTCTGGCTTGCTCTGAGGGATTAATGTTTGGATTGAATCAATTCCTAAGACTGTGACTTCTTTCAGAAAAGATGGAAAAGTAACATTTCCAGATATTTTTAGGATGTGGAGAAAGGAAATGAAGTGTGGTTGATTTTATTTTTTTTTTTAAGTCTCTTCCACAGGAAAAGGGAAAATCGGAGAGAATAAGTGAAAAGTCTGCAGTAACTACAGTAACTATATGGACCTAATCTCTTTTTTAAGGAAACCTTTAGAGGTAGATTATGCAATCTCTTTAGCACATTGCATTGCTATAATACATTCATAGGAGCATTATAAATTTGTTACCACAGAGTAAAGATTAATATATCTATTTTACAATAGATACAGCTGTGCTGCCCATTAGCATGTACAAAGATGTTCTTTGGTTGCTAGTATACTGCAAAAGAAAAAAAAAATCCCTGGAAGTAAAACTATCAATAATACTAGCTTTTAGGCAAAGTATCTGGAAAATTGTGTCCAGAGTGGGAAGCATAAAAATGAAAACATTTCATGTAAAATGAAATCTAAGGTTCTATGGCAGTTAGAGAAGAGATTCATATTTCTTGAGAGAAACACAAGAAAATAAACATCACATCCTCATATGTGTGTATATATATATATACACACACACACACACCTTTTTATTATAAAGTAGTTTAAAATAATACTGTATTAAAGACCACCTGTAAATTTCCCCTACAGTATATGAGAAGTAATAGCCTTGAGCTACAGGTTGAAAAATAAATAAATTAAGTGCTTTTATTAATAATTGAAAGTATTTGGAAGGATTAAAGTCCCATATCACTCCAACATTATCTATTGCTCAAGCAGAAAAAATATTTATAGTGTAAGTGGGCTTCACCTCTTTCCCCCTTATGGTTTTCTTCACTACAGATTTTTCTCCCTCCTTTTTCACACTGTTGGTTTTTCCTGGAATGTTTGGTTGTTGTTGTCCAGAGCATGATAGGCGTAATTTATTTCTATTGAACAAGTCTAAAACTTGAGTGGACATCCTGACAACTTAATGTTTCCCTCCAAAGCCCATATTTCTGCTAGAGGACCTTCATAAAACAGTCACCTTCCACTTGTTGCTAACATTTGGAAATGTTGCAGTTTTTTTTCATTGTGTGAAGGTATTTATCCAGCTTGCTAATTCCTGTTGTTATTGCCCAGGTGAAAAATATCCCCCGGCCTGAGAATGTCACAGAGCAATGTTTCCTCCTTTTTATACCCAGCTTTGTGTTAGCTTCTTTTTGAAGGGAGGATGCAGAGGTGTGCTCCTCTCTTGGCTTGGGGTGCTTCCACAGATGCCTGTGTCTGTGTCAGGGCTGAGCCAGGCTGGTGTGTGGCTCCAGGAGGCAGGTTTATGATCCAGAGCAGGAGCACCAGGGCTGGATGCACTGTGGCAGCTCATCAGGAGGCCGTGGTGGTGTCCAGGCAATGGGGTAATGCAGTGTCCACTAGGAGTGGAAAGACATGTGCCTTGCTCCTGGGCTGATGGAAGGTTCAAAAGTGCAGCCTTGACCTGGTTGCCCATTTAAAACAAAAACTGTGGCATGGACAGTGGGGGAGTCATCTCTGACTGTTGTGGGACACCCTGATACTGAATCCTTTCAGAGAGGCAGATGGCCTTATTCTCTATCACTAGTATCTCTGTACCTTTTTTAGGATGTAGTAATAGTGTGTTAGGTGGTGATTGCAGTGCCTTTCTCTGGGATTCTCAAAACTTTCCAGAGGAACTGATTCACCTAGTGCTGTTGGGAGAACACAAAGAGAGGTGTTGTTTTTTGCTCCATTCTTATGTTTGGGGAAGTGGGAACAAAAAGCTAATCAGGTATTTGGATGTCCTGAACTGCAAACAAGCATATTGATATCTTAATGTGTCTGGTCCGTGAGAGTTAAGTTTATCTAGAAAGAACCAGGTCCTGCCAGCTCTTCTGCAGCTTGACACTGCATACTGGGATTATCCAACTTCTCAGTACAAAAAGAATGGCCTTGTGGAAAGACAATAGGTAGGAAATGGAGAAGTAGATGTTAGGGAGCTGAACTTGGCCTACTGTGCAATTAGACAGGCAATAAGCAAGTGCAAAAAGAAGAAGAGAGTGGGACATTTTCATAGCATTTGACTCTTTGATTGCCTCCCTCATGTAATTGAGTTTTAGCATATGGGGGTGCACCATTATGGTAAGGACCATTTTGTTTTCTTGAATCTCTCCCTGTGACCCTTCCCATTTCTGAGAGATGTTTCAGCTGCTGTGTCTGTTGCATTCTTATGTCTAGCTGAACAAGAGGGGGTTAAGGAATGTCTAGAACTCACACTGAGACCAGTGCTGGAAGAAGGTACTACAACATGACTAATCTTAAGATAAATGCCTGCAAAGTGGATAGAATCTGAAAAGAAAGCATCCTTCCATGTTCATTATAAATAAATAAAAGGCAAATGCACGTCTCTCTTTTCTCTTGGCAGAACCAGCTCCTCGCGAAAGGCTTGCTGTTTATGGAGGAGAAGGTCAAGCTGTGTGAAGGTAAGTATAGTAGGAAACCTGTTTTGGAAGGGAACTGTGCTTTGATGTTTGGTCAGACAAGATGATTTGCATGTCTGGAAAGCATACAGCCCTTTCTGATGCTGCCCTGGGGTGTCAACAACCCCTCACAAGAGAGCCCTTGTGTGGCTGAAGAGAGGATGGGCTCCTTGAATAGCCACAGAGCCACGATGCTCCCACCAGCCATAACTGCTTCACAAAGGCAGGAGCACGGGTCTTGTGTGGCAGCTGAACCTGGGCTCATAGCAGTGCTGGTCTGGACATGGATCCTGTTGCAAAACTGCTTGGAACTGCTTTCTGCCTTTCATTTCTCAGTGTGATTTGCAGCTTGATGTAAGCACAGTTTTGGTTTCTCTGTCATGCTTTTGAGAGCTGAACTATCAAGCTTTGTGTAAATTTCAAGAAAAGAACAGTCCTTTGGATGAGAATTAAATCCTTCAAGAAAGAAGTTGATCACACATGGAGCTGTATTCAGACTACTGCTGCAGAGCCTGTGGGCCAAGGCAAGTGTGGTGTGGCCACTCAGTGTTGGACCTGTGGGGAGCTGGTCACATTTAGTGACTGTTTCAAGCAAAGCCAGCATGTCTTTATTCAAAACCAAGCTGCTCTTTGGTTTGACCCAGTTTTCTAGCCTGCAGGGAAGATCTCTTGCTAATCACCAGTGTGTTGTATGTGGGTCATTAAATGCCAATAGACGCTTATAATCTCACGTCATTGCTGGTCCTTTATTCCTCTGCACCATTCTTCATCAAGTGACTTCGCCCAGCTGACAGGCTGTAGGATTTGGGCCCCAGAGGAGTTAAGGGGTTGCCAGCCTCCTGCTTGGAGTGTGCTTCTTCAGCATTTGTTCTGTGAGGGAGGAAAAAAAGGCAGA
The DNA here is from genome assembly GCA_013401035.1 of Horornis vulcanius. Taxonomy (NCBI): domain Eukaryota; kingdom Metazoa; phylum Chordata; class Aves; order Passeriformes; family Scotocercidae; genus Horornis; species Horornis vulcanius. The sequence continues at coordinate 78,022 of VZUA01086830.1, forward strand.
CTCCAAAATGTGGGTACCTGCCTTGCCACTGCCAGCTCTTCAGAAGGAACGCTGCTCAGCTTACCAGAGACTTTGGTTTCTGTATTCATATAAAACTATTCCAGTATCTGTTTTAGCATTATGAAAATTGTCTTTGAGTCTGTAATAAACAGAGCTGCCCAAGAGTGTTTTGCAGATGCTCAGGTAGTTTGGGGTCAGATGAAGACAGCAAAACACCTTCTATGGCTCATTTTTCTGTCCCTAGCTTGAAGGGACACTGGAGCCTCTTTGCTCTGCAGGAGATGACTCATGGGCACCTTTCTTTTATAATGTGTGGGCTTGGTGCAGATCTTGTGGTCACAGCAATGAGGAATTCTTGGTTAGTTCTGTCTTCCTGGAAAACTTATACTGCCCCTGCACCTAGACAAAGTGGTTGCAGGGCCACTATTTTTTATCTGTGTCTATTTTTCAATCACAGCCTCGTTAACATGATTTTTCTTTATACAATCTGTCAGAATCTCTTTCAATGCCTGCAGGATTTATGATTTCCTGAAGAAACAAATCATTCCTGCTTCCCCTTCAGAAGGAGAAGTGATCTCTGACATTCCATTCTGTCTCCAGAAAGTGAAACATTGCAGTCCTGGGTAGGAGGTAGAGGAGGGAAAAATTTGAACATTCGATTAATGTGTTTCCTGTTGTCTTTTTTGCTTACACTTGGCTGTTGTGGTAATGGGTAGCTGTTCTGGGGGTGCTGGGTAGTTTCTTGTCTGCCTGCAGTTCCAGTTTTGAAGCCAGAGTCATACCATTGAAGCATCTCTTTGAACCTTTCTGTAGTTGTTAGTGGGCTGGTTCTCTGCTCAAAGGGAAATGTCTGCAGGATCTAGTCCTGCTGGCTCTCTGCTCTCTGGCTGTGTCCTAAACAGCACAACCCATGGGCAAGCACAGTGAAAGTCTGTGTAGAAATCTACAGGTGAGAAAAGCACTTCAGTACAGAGTGAGAAGGCTCCTTTGAGTTGCAATTGTACACGTTCCTCATGTAGGGCCTTTAGTGACCTTGAGGCTGAGCCTTCAAACCTGTCTTGAGTGGCCATCTTCCATTACTGCTCTTTGAGTCTAGACTGCTTGTGAGACAACTGTGGGAGGTAGCCTCGAAAATTCTTTTGTCAGAAACTTTTGGTTTTAAACCTGAGTCTGTATTTGTCCCTGAGATTTCCATGGATGTATCTAAAACTTGAAATAAACCTTTAGCTGAACAACTTAGAGGCTTTGGGCCCAGATACTGAGGAGTGCACAGCTCTGTAATGATCATAATTTGATCATGATTGTATTCCTGTTATGGGAATCCCAAGATACATAGCTTAGTCTGTCTTCATTTCAAGTAACCAGTTTCATTTGGGGATGTTTGTTTGAATTGGAGTCATGTGTTGGCCATGAGTGGATTTTGTTTGGGAGCCTTCACAAGTGCCTCATTTGTCATTAGTGCCTTTGTTGGGATTCCTGGCAGGTGCCTGACCTGCTGCTTGGTACTGAGTGGATGCTGGAGGGGTCCAGCTCCTCTAAGTGCTCTCCCTGATGCAGTTGCAGGATGATGTTGGATGATCAGCTGGTGTTGGCTGTGACCTGCTGGTTCTCAGATTGAGCTGTTTTTGTGTGGCCTCTCCCTTGCTAGTCGAACTGTGAGCTGTGCAATTGCACAATCCTGTGCTATGGAGTTAAAGCCTCTGGTTGAAGAGGGGCTTCACTCTTTTGTTGGAATTGGTGTCATGTTTTGCACAGAACAAACAATGGTCACAGCCTTGTGTCTTTGTCAGTTAAGGGGAAGCTTAGCTGGGTGATGTCCTGTTTTGGGCAGAAACTGCAGAAGTGAAGTCTCTCTTGCTTGGGGAATTAGAGAGTACTTAGAAAATCCAACTTGCTTTTAGTGTCCCTGTCACTAAAACTCTTGCTCCCAATCTCTGTTTCCATAGGTGAGGATCGTATTGATGTCCTGTCTGAAATCTGGGATCACTATTTTACAGAGACTCTTCCTACACTCCAGGCAATATTCTACCCAGTCCAGGTAATCCTAATTAAAGTTCAGTCAAATGAAGCAATGTAACTGTAATGCCTGCTAATGGCAAGTGGTAACTTCTCTGCCAGCAGCACTGTTTGGCCAGTGGCTATATACATGTCAAAACCTTTAAGCTAAATCTGGGAGGAAGTAGGGTTTATCCAAGTATTAACTGTAAGAAGGACTGCTAAAATCTACTGGACTAACACGGTGTTTTGGGCTGAATTTATTCCCAATAGTCTGCTCTCTGTGCTCAGCTAAGCTTGCACACAGAAACTGTTGGACTATGCTTTGTCTAGACTGAAGCTCTGGGCTATTTGTATTTATAGTTCCTTCTTTTTTAATTTGCTGTGACTGTTGGTGCAGATGACAACACTGACAGCTTGTCTTAGAGGTGTAAATCTGAAGACTGGATCAGGAGAAAATGTGTTTTACTCACCCTAATGACTTTTGAAGGGCTTATATCCCATTTGTGCCTTTGGGAAATCCTCAGCTGGGTTTTTTAAAACTTCAGTAAGGGGACGTGTAAGTAAATCTAGGGTGGAGGAAGAATGTACAACTTTATGTGAAACCTCTTTACATTGGGTATTTGAAAAACTTAGTATCCCATCAGAAGTGTTGAGCTGTATCATTTTTTAATGTAGTTTTAGTCAGGGTTTCCATATGAGCAGTCTGATTACCTCCCCAGCCTATTTTGAACTTTTCTGCCATCAGAAGAAAAGAAAAATCTACCTCATGTGGAGAATGACGTTCTTGGAAATGCTAGGCTCCTCCCCTTGACTTTTGCCTCCTCTGGGAGACATTATTTCCAGAGCCTTTTAAAATTATTTTCCCTTGTATTGTTTGAGAGGCATCAGGTAAAGCTCAAAGCTTGGCCTTTTCCTCTGATCCTATTAAAGCTGGCATTTCCTAAAAGAGAAAGGACTTCTGCAAAGACAGACACTAACCTTTCTACTGTGTTTATTTTTGTTCTTTCCTTGCTGCAGATGCTTGAAGGTAGGTGTTTGACAGGTAAAACTGTGCAACTATAATACCCTCCCTTTCTCTCCTTTTGCAGCTAATTCTAAGTGAGGGTGACCTATTTAAGCAGGGGTTTGTCTGCACTGCAGCTGTCTGTGTACTGTGTGTCATACCCACTGATGCTAATTATTCTGCCACTTAACAGAAAAATCTACTGCCCTGCTATTAAATGTCTCTGATGAGAAATGGGACAGAAGTTACAATACTGTGGGTGCAGCTTTTGGAAATAATTTTGTTATAGTGGTGAAAGGGTGACTTTGGGATGTTGAGATTCTTTGAAAGCTTTTTTTTTTTTTTTTTTTTGCTATATTTGTCTTGTCACAGTATCTGAGTCACTCAAAATATATCAGCAAAGCTGTAAAGTTTGGGAAGTATTGCCACTTTCGGGATGAGGAACTGAAAAGTAAACAGACAGGATATTTAAAGCTTTGTAGGCACCTAAGTACTACACAAATGTATGGATTAAGCTGCCTAAATACATCCAAGAATTTAACTCAGAGTAAACTGCTCTAGGCTACCACGGAGAGAGTTGCTGGCACAGCAAAAAATAGCAATTGCTCTTATGCCAGGCCAGTG
>VZUA01086831.1:2500-11193 GCA_013401035.1 Horornis vulcanius
TTCTATGTAAGTAGAAGCTGAAGTTTTGATTCTTCTGCAAAAGAAGAAAAAAATAGAAAGGGGAGGGAAGTAAATAGAAACATACAGACCAGCAATATAGTCAAATGCAACACTGATTATTTCCTTTTAACTGGAGAGAGATATGAAATAGAAAACATCTTTTTCATATCTGAAGATAGAAAAGATGAATGCCATTTGAAAACCTGGTAAGTACTTTAGTTACTTCAACTGCCTTAATTTACACCGTTCAGATAATAAAGCCAAATACCGTGCCTACCAGAGGGGTTGCTTAGCTTTAAGTCAATTAGAAGGATTTTTAAAAACTTTTTTATTTACTTTAAGAAGATGATTTGATCTGAATCGCTCCTTCACTTGCAGATTTTCTTTTTTGGGACCCAGGATGCAGAAGTTTTCTGCCCTAATTTTTAAACTGCCCTTCCAATCCTCCCAAGCAGCCTGGCACACATCTGTTTGTTGACATCTATTTCCAGCAGCTGGGAGGAAGATGCTATCACTTGGACCAGCAGTGCTGCTGCCATAAAGCCCCTCCCCACTTCAGTGGTACAGGCTGGCACTGTCTTTAGGAGGCCCATTCTCTTTTAGGATATCTTCCCCTGAGACCAGCACTTGATGGCAGTGAGTTAGCCTTTTTTGGAAGGCTAACAATATCGCTGAAGTTTCAGCTGCCAGCAGTCTTTTTTCTTCTAAAAATCAAACCGCTTGGATGCTTCCTCCTCACCAATACTGTGGGCTGTAATGGCTGAAATTTTTGTGTTCTGACTGACACTAGACTCCTGCAAAGCACCAGATACAGAGCATGGTACCATCATCATACTGCAGAGACATATTTTAAACCCTTTTATTATTATCACTCCTATTGAGTCTTGTTTGTTTGTTTGTTTGTTTTTCAGGAAAAAAATCTCCCCACTATAAAATTTCCTAAATTTAACCTCCACCTTGAACAGGTGGCAAGCTTCTGCTGCTAACTAATGTTTTCTGCTGATTCCACCTCGTGTTATCCAGCAGGATGTTAAGTCATTACTTACTGATTACAGTGATTGCAGGGATAAGCCACTCAATCATCTCTTTCTGGAACTTGCAAAGGGATACAGGAGGATTGACATTTAATATCCCTTATGCCATTAACCACTGCAGGGAGGGGAGAGAAGGGGGGGAAAAACGAGGGAAATATCAGCAGAATTAATGAAGCAATACTGTATTGCACTTGCAGATCACTGGGTTTAGAGTGGGCTAAGTGTAGGGCTGGCTCACTGAGGAACAACACTAGAAAACAGTATCAGGCAGAATGAGTTATTACAGCATTACAGTATCAAGTTATAAGCCATAACTTGATGACTGAAATTTTATTACTGAGCATAAAGGACCACGGGTGCATTACTCCAAAAGAACATGTATTTAATCAGCTACTCACATCAGATTACAATACACCAAGACATGCAGTCCCCATTTAATTACAACCTCCAATACTTTCATTCCCAATACTTCCAAGCATCAGAGTAGCCTATTCTCCCCTAGGAAAAGTATTTTCTTTTAAGTTTATCCTTTTACAACCTGACCACAAATATTAGAGCAGAAGAGTACAAAAAAAATTAAATATTTGTTCTTATTTTTCTGGGCTACCAGATGTGTCCAGTCTACCCCTAACTTTCATGCTGCTCTATACCACTTGTAGATAGAGATTACTTGCAGTATTTGTCTTGCTGAAAAAGAAATTTGTCAGAAAAACATGTACACTAAAGTTATCATCTCCAGCATCTAAAACTACAGGATGTTGTTTCCTCCTGGACCTGAAAATGAGAATTGAAGAGGGCCCCTCCATCCCCTTTGATTTCAGGGGAAGAGGAAGGCATCTCCTCATCACTTTGTAGAATAAGGTCTCATATAATCAATTCAGGGCTCAATTTACAAGTCACTAAAATAGTACAGGCAATGTTTCTTGATACCTAACTACCTCTTTTGAACCCTTACCTCTCAACAGGACCCTGAGCACACCAGTCCAACAAGGGGGCCAAGAATGGGTATTATGATTAACACCTATTTATGGTGAGGCTTGAAAGCAAGCAGCAGGACAAGCAAACAACTGAAAGTTTAAACAGGAAATGTGATTCTTATGGGGTTGCAGACTGCTGAATACTTCCTTCAATCAACCCTGAAAGTACTAGGAGGAAGAGAAAAAAAAAATAAAAAAAAGAGACTTAGATGAAGCTGGCTCTTCTTCTGAAAGAATCAAAGTGGATGCATGAACTTCCTCTAATTTATTCATCTATCAAGCTTGGTTTTAAGTTACATCATCATTAAGAAATTTCTGCTTTCTATCACTTTAAAGTATGTTCTCAATAACTACCTGATTCTGATAAAGGTAGTCAAGTCCACAACCTACATACGTTTATAATTAGCTTTTTTTTTAAGGCAGAGTAATAGGTTAATAAGAAATATCAGATTACACTGGAACAAGCTCATGGGTCAAAAACTAGACAAAACATATCAAACTGAAAATAAATGCTTGCCTGTCAGACACTGAAGGAGTTCCTATACAATAACTGCATTGTTTTAATGCAATATTAAAAACATTAGTTTTGAGCCAGAATGTCCAAAAGAGGAAAGCATTCAAGTCACCAACAAAATTCGCAAGCCAAACAGTCAATAAATAAGGTTTGAATATAGCATTGCAATTTCCTAATGTTCTCCAAGCAATGCTGTGAAGAGCAGTCTTGCCTTGTACAAGTATCAGTTCAATCCTTACAGAAATTCCCTCTAATTTTCTGAAATTAAGGCAAAAAAATTAATTATATCTATGGTACAGATTAAATGTAAAAAACCCAAAGCCATTGAGCTGAGGGCTGGGTTAAGTTAGTATGGCTTCTTTTAAACAATGCCTCTAAGGAAGCACCCTAACAATAAATCCAATTCACCTACAAAACAGAATGCGGACTCAAAGTAGCCAGCCTGGTAAAGCACTAAAGCCACTACCTAATTGTAAGCATGCAAATACCCACATTATTAGGGCAAACAGATCTAGTCCCATGGCTAAAGCAAGACTTCGCTTCAATCCACCAGACTGGAGTTCACTACTTTACTGCAATGCTCAGGAAGGCTGGCAACTCCTGGTGTGGGGGCAGCAGGAGGGCGCTGCACCAGGGCAGGCAGCACAGCCGCACAGGCAGGGCATGGCAGCAGTTTTCTGCTCCAGCACTGCAGCACCCAGTCTGACATATGGACTTGGCGTGCTGCTGGTCTCAGACAGCTCATCCGTCGGGCTGCGGCGCACAGGGGCCAAGGAGCAGCATGGAGGAGCAGTTGAGAACAAGCCTTCACACAGGCATTCATCACTACGCAGCAAGGCAGGTCACTGGGCAGATTCCTCCAGCATTTCCAGCATTCACCTGATGAGTTCTTTCTAACCCTGGAATTACTTGAAAATACAGAAGGTACTGAATCATCCACCAGAGGTTTAGCAAGGCAGGTTTTGTACCTGCAACATCAGACAAAGGCTCTCCAACGGGAGCACAGAACAAATGTTATTAAGTTTATCAATAGATACCAACCATAAGAAAGCCATTCTTTGCACAACTTGCTAGAAACCTGTGAGTACATGCAGCAATCTTCAGAATTACCTAAATCAATGCTCTGACATGGTAAGGAACAGGGTGCTCTGTTTCCAGAAAAGTGGCATAAATGTGCTTATAAGAAGACAAACCCCGACAACACAGCCCCCATGTTATCGAGGTGGTCCAGGGCACCGGCCTCTACTCCAGTGTAACATGAGTGGCACAGCCATGACATAAGCGTCATTTATTTGATGTTGCTATTACCTTGCTAAAGCAGATCAGCCTGATGATATCAAATCCCACCATAAACAAAAAGAAGCTTATTTTATGCGCTAGCACAAACTTTTTTATTCATACAGCCTTCCGTGAATTAACATCTCCATTAGCAGTTTTCTTTAGCAGTTTTTGTCCTCCTGGATATTAGCCTAGCAGTAAATATAGCAGTCAAACAAAGGATGAAAAGGACCAACTTGCAAAGGAATGCATCCTAGTAAACTGCATGCAGTTCATTTGAGACACACAAAATAAAACAGAAAAGAAGAAAAAACCCAAAAGCTTGCAAAAATGAGTTTGAAACAAAGCAAGGGCAGTTCCACTGGGAATTAAAGTGCACCAAAGATTTTTCTTGTTGCATGTCCTTATTACATTGTAGTTATTATAAATTATGATTTCTTTTTTTAATTTTTTTGATCACATATATTTTAAAAGAAGTTTTAATTTGCTCCAGTACATGTTTTGTCCTGGACCAAATTCTAATGGTTTAGTTACAAATCCTGAAATTTAGGGCTTTATAATGGAAATAAATGCTGGCACATCCATATCTAACACATTTCAAGCATCTCTGCAATACAGAGTTTGCTGTCAGATGAGTGCAGCAGAAATCTTTATGGCATTAAGTAATGACAGGAAACCAGAAGTGGCAAATACACATACAAATACTGTGGCCCATGCCTGCTCAGTGCTTGAGACTACAGTGTGCAGCTGGTACCTTCCAAAGGGCACACTTAGTCTGAACCTCAGAACTTGTACTGCATTGTTCAGGTTAACACGTGAGCTCCCCTTCCAGGTCACCTTTCCCACTTTCTTTCCTTTGCATTTAGATTTTCACCACTCTTCAATACACAGTCTGCACAGCATATGATTTAAAAGTTTTCCGCACTCAATAGCCATATTAACATAGATCCTGCTCCTGGGTGTGTCACTTACTTCTGAGAGCTGTTAAAATAATGGCATTTTCTTTGATTCTTCATGACTGTATGCTTTGCATAAAAGCTGTAACTAGCAGCTTTCCATCTGTTTATGATCCAAGTTCTGACTCTTTCAGAAGACAGCAGAGCTACTGAGAAAATACTAGTTGTACATCACACCTCAGGCAGGTATCAATAGAACTTTACCCTGCAAACTTTGTTAATTCATGAGTTGTCCAGAAGGACAGAAGCACTGGTATTACACTTAATTATGAGGTGACATTGCTGTGATAGGCAGATGTTGTTCTGCAATGACATCAGTCTTCTGAGAATAGCAGGGATCATTCTGTCCTTTTGTTATTTTAAGGGTACCTTACCTTGTTTAACAGAGCATTCACATGCAAATCACAACATTTAACACTACCACAGCCCTTTGCAAATAAAAAAAAAAAAAAGAGGCACTGAATAGACAAAAGCTGCATGTTTTGTAGGAGTGGTGTCTTATAGTAACTGAGGATGTATCTGTAGTAATACACATTCCAGAATTAAAGAACAAAATATTCAAATGTGATGCAATCTCCAGCTTTCATGCAAATTGTCCCTGTAACGAAAATTTATTATCATGACAATCACATCTTCAGGAAGCAAAACTTTTAAAAAACTGCAAGAGTAAAACTTTCATTTAAGTTCCTAAAGTTTTAGTACTAGTATTTGTTTTGGTACATGCTCCACGAAGTCTCTAGACTAAGAGGAAATTTTTCATATCAAAGAATGAATCGAATTTTTTATCCCTTTGAAGCCCAGCTCTGCATCTCTGGAAAGCCGTTGTGTCTCTGTTATGCATGTAGGTAGATTAGAAACACAAACCTTGGAGATCCTGGTGACTTTCCTTAAATACAAAGACTAACAAAGCCAACACTTACCCACTGTAAACAAAGTTAACTGTTACTGTCTTAAGAAAAGGAAGCCTTGGGCACCAGGATGTGTACTACATTAGCATCTCCTTCCATTAGTAGGAGATAATTCCAGTGACACAATTTCATAGTAATTTATTAGACCTTAAGTAAGTCGTTCCAGATCTTGGGAGTTTGATGACCCTGCCATGCAGTAATACTCCACATAGGTGAAGCATGTAGTTAAGAACTAGTACTACCCTTAAAGAAAGAAAACTACCCGACCATAGGGCAGATCAGTGTCAGAATTAGGCAAAAACATCTTGAAGGCTTTCATTTTAGCCCTCCAAATCTAAATGTTTACCAATAACATTCAAGCTAGCCCTAACAGTCAGAGATGAATGTTTGGGTACAAATCCCTGACATATCAAAGAAAATGCATATGTTTTAACTGTGCATCTGTTTGAAAAGTTGGGCCAATGTGGAAAATCCTATTATTGATTAAAAAAAAATACAATGGGGACCTCTTTAGCTAATGTGAACCACTGTAATTCTATTGACAGCAATGGATCTGTGCTGATTTGCACCAGCTGAGGATCTAATTTCATATGCCTTAGAAAACTGATGCAACCTTTTCCATAGCAGCTCAAGAGTTTTTATACTCTCATGGGGATCAATTCCATCTAGTAGGTCAGCAGGTGTTGAGTTTGCTTTGAATCTGAAGTCCATTCACACAGAAGGATACTGGGACATGTGCCATCTAATTTTTACTGACCCATGGAGATTCCCTTCTAGTATGGCTGTAGGATCCATATATTTCCTCCTGTAGTCTAGTGGGACATAACCTGTTTTTTTGAAAAAGCAGAAACTTTTATTCAAGTTATCAAAGTGAGAACCTGACCTGAACCACAAGCCCAGATAAGTGAACCTGATGAAAGCAGAGTGTGAACAGAAAATGTTTTGCTGAAAATACACCAGGACCACAAAATATACAGAAAGGCATTTTCTGTTTTTAGACATTACTAGACTGATTTGTACAAAAAAGCGGTTTATCTGCAACTACCCAAAATCCATAGGTCTAAATTCTGCTCACACCATTTCCAGCAATTTTCTTTCCTAATGCAACAGCTTTGCACTAGTAGGGACCAATATGCTCAGCCCTCTTACACCAAACCGTGAAAAGGTCTAGGGCTGGGATTAGCTCACACTCTTCTGAGAGGCAGGGAATACGTAAAATTGTCAACTCAGATATAATCTCTGGGGAGAATTAAGCAAACTACTCCAGTTTTACAAATCTACAAGCTGTACATTCACAACTTTGATATGAATCCACCAGAGGATACACACTTAGCTTGATGTTTTGTTCCGAGCATTAAGGCAATTTGGGGAGGTGGGACAGCCCTTTGTGAGAAGGAAGTTTATTTGAAAAAAAAGAAAAAAAAAACCATTGCCATTAATTTGACATACCTACTTCTGTCTCTATAGTAATAACTAATTACCTAATTACTGTAAGAGATTCCAATGACCAAATGCAAAGCATTTGCAGGCCCTGCCAGGCTAATCAAGACAATTTCCAAAATGCCCAAACCACGAACTTCCCATAATAAGTAACTTAGCACATTTACATCTCAAATTAGAACATCTGGAAGAAAGAGACTGTGCCTGATGCCAAAACAGGCTTTATTGTATCCTACCACTTTCCACCACCATCACCCCTCCTCCATTCGTTTTCTTTAGCGTTTCTGTAGAACTAATACTGATCCAGGTGCAAATGCTCAATTCACAAGGAATGCTGTGAACATAAAATTACTGTAGGTTTGGCTGCTAGTAAATCCCTGCTGTTACTCACCATTGGAAGTTGTGCTGGAGGCAACAGCTTTCTCACTGACATCTGTTCGACTGGAGCATTTCACAATGGAATTCTCCACTTTTTTCTTCTCAGTTGTGGTAGAGCTATGGGACTGCGCCTCCATGATGACTTCTCATTACTTCAGCTCTCCTTGCACTAATACCTGAATGAAACAAGAGAGTCATAAACTCTAAAGACTGTTTGAAAGCTTAGCCCCAATCTTCTCACCCCTCTCACCTGAAGAAGAGCCTGGAGCACAACTGAATTAGCAGTACACAGTTCTGTAAGCTCATCAAATCATGTTTGCATGCATGAATTCCTGAGGNATAGGGGTTTTAACAGATCCAAGCAAAAAAAAAAAAAAAAGCCAGTATTTTTCTCTTATGCCAAAGCACTTTGGAACAAGGGAAAAAAAAAATCAAGACAGACCTTCAGGTTGACTTTAGAAGCCAAATATTTAAATTTCAACATTGATGGCGTTGGAACACACTGCAGCAGGAATTATCCTATCTCTATACCTTGTTACTCATGTAAACATGTCTCACTTTATTTGTTCAGAAATCTAACTCAAACAAAATTCTATCAGTGAAACACCCCAAAAACCACAGGGAAAGACAAATATTATTGCTGGTGGCAGATAATGAGATCACTTTCTTTTGCATGAAAATACTGGAAATAGAACGCTCTGTAGAGGTGTGTATCTGGTTATTTTGCCTTTCTTGGATGTTCTCAGTGTCGTCTCCAGTGATACATCCATTTTATACCCCACTAATAATTTCTCACTATTCTCAGATATTTTACATTCCTGATGGAAACACAAGAAGCCCAAAAACTTCCGAAAGAGTATCACTGCTTGTGCAGCAGTGCAGGCACACCAGGCCCCAAGACTGCAGGGATCTTAGGCTGTGAACAAACATTAAGCACAAGTCTGCAGCTTAACTTTATGCGCACCTGTCTGTCCAAGTAAGCTTTACACAAATCATCGATATTCAGCACACATCATGCTTAGAACCAAATACCTTTGTACTTTTGTAGTTTGAACATGAATCTATGCAACAAGAACAAAAAGTAATTCGTTTTCTGCTCTCAGCAACACTGCTGGGTAGTCAAATGGGTCTAAAATGTAAGAAAGTCACACTCTTCTAGGACACCATTTAAATTAATTTTTTAAAGGCTTCAAAAAGTCACAAGCATA
>VZUA01086831.1:19066-33989 GCA_013401035.1 Horornis vulcanius
GTGTGGATAACATACTCTATGACTTCCTCTACTGATACTGTTCCTAGGATACATACGGTGACAATACAGGCTGTTTCTTTCTTTGCCTTCTTTGCTTGGTAAAGCAAATTACAGACATCTGTAATGGGCGTGCTTTGCACCACTTAGTCAAGTAAGAAGTCACAACTTCGACAGAAAAATGCAGAAATACTCTTATTTTAAGCACAGGAATGCAACATTCCAGTGAAATGACCATTTTCTTCACACTTTGTTTTATCTCATCAATCCCAACAGATGAAAGATTCCTTAGAAACAAAACTAGATCTATATATCAATGTCAACCTATACAGGAACGGAGCTCAAGGAAGAATGTATTTAATGTACATCTATAGCAAAGATGTGCCTTCTGTTCCCAACTGATGATATGCAAATGAAAGACGAAAAGACTGTATTCCATATTTTACAATTAGCATTTTAAAACAAGATCAAAGGAATCAAGTAGAATGTTTTTGAAAGTGCCACGTTTTGATCACAATCCCATTCCTAGAAGCCTGTTTATCTCCTCAGCATACTCTTATGTTAAGGGATGCCTTCATCCAGAATTTCATGTTCTAACCCACCACAGATGTTTTAACACGTAAAAGAGCTAGAAAATCTCCACAAACCCATGAAGAACTTTAGGTGTGACGGGTACTTTATAAAACTTTATCTTACTTTAGGTTTTACACCTATCTCATAATAGCAGGAAAACTGCATCAGGATTCCGTCATGTTTTTGTAACTTGACAAAACACAATGGCACAAATCTGAACTGCTGCATTAAAAATGCACAATCCACTTCACAATCCACTATCCTTGTTAAAACAGTGTAATCACAGAATTATACAGCTGCATTATTTTCCTAGAAAAAACACCCACAGTGAATTGAAGAGCCAAGCAAAACCCCACCAAACTATGTCCTGATATTTAACAATCAGTAGTGCTAAGACTTCATTTTAATACACACTGTTCAGAACAGCGTACTGAAATGACACTAACTTGATGTGTGTTTCTGACTCTTCAGTTTCAGGTATTCATACATCTTATCTAATGAAGGCTTCATTCTCTGGGCAGCTGAATGATGTATTCTTTACACGCAGTTGATTTTCTTGACATTAACAGATTTGTATACAAGGAAAACAGTCTCATACAAAGCAGCAAACCCTTCTGGGGGAGATTCAGCTCTAAATCACCAAAAGGTCTGTTGGGTACTTTACCCTGAACTAAATATCAGATACCAAAAAAATACAGCAGCATTTTGAGCATCAATAAAAATAAAGAATAAATTTTTAAAGGTCTAATCATCTTGATAATCAGTGTAAAAAATAACATTTGAGTGGCAACTTCAACTAAGAAAATTATTCAATCAGATCTCCTTGTAGCGGATTCTGATATTACCAGTTCTGACACCCAGCAACTATTTAGAGACAAACACATTCTATCCCTATTACTTTGTCCCTTGTTGTAATCTAAATAACCTTGCAGGGGTTTTTAACATCAGTGTATTGTCTTGTTCTGTTCTTAAAGAGAGAGAAACCAACTCTTCAGGTCAGCAGCCAATTTAATACATTTTCAAGGTAAGACAGATACAATTTACATGTAGAGTACACAACAAAACCACAGTATGATGCCAGCACAATGTTTAAGAAAGTTCTCTCCTAAATCTCTGCAAAAAGCAGCCTTAAAAGAAAGCAGGGATTAGAAGTGAGCTGGAAGGTAGGGAGGGGACTTACCTCAAAACCAGCCAAGCGGAAATCAGAGCGGTAATTTTACCAGTCGGCACAGAACACTTTTAGAGCTATAACGCTGAGAAGTGCTGGGCAGCACTGCCTGAAGGCAGCACTAATACACTGCTGACTAATAACCGGGCCATGTGGACAATGAATTTGGGGGTTGAAAACTAACAGAAACTGTGCAGTACCTTGACAAATGGGCTTTCAGAATTTCATTCTTTGAATAACCTTTAAGCACAAAATTGGCTCAAGTTCTCTTGGGAATATTATGACACGTTGTTGGACAATAAGTATTTTCCTTTTTAATTAAAACTATTACACCGAATACATAAAAATTATTACAGTGAGTAAGATATAAGAGTTAACTATTTAGCACCTAGAAAAGACCAGACTCTGAATGTGAGGGGCAATGCCATACATTCAGAAGGGTCAACAAATCCCAGGGTTAACCACCTGATTCACTGAAATTCATTCTTGGAAGAATATATTTTCCGTTCTTTGAGACTTAAAGGAGAACAAGAACTTCAAAGGTATGTTTAATGAGCTGCTAAAAACACAATTGGTTAAAAGAGGCTCAGAAATTATGTACTAAACGCTGCATTGTACTTAGAATTACAGCTGAAAAAGTCTCCTTTTAAAGAGCCCGGTCAAAGTCAAGCCCCATAAAACAAATCAAGCCTCTTATAAACTTTGTCACCTTGTGTACTGACAAGCACATTAAAACAACAGAATTCCTCTTTAAAGGAGCTCCTTTTTTTCAGTGCAACTCGACTTTTAATTTGAAAATACCAATATTGGCTCTTTTTACAGACAGAATGAAATACCTAAAGTGTCCCTAAATTAACAAGTACCACTTGCCATAGACTGCTTTGCCCTTAGCAGCTCCTAAAAACTTCAGAAAGGGATCTTAAAACAGGAAGCTTAGTGAGCTCATAAAACTGTTGTTGGAGCCAGGAACACATAGCATATTTAATCTGCAAACTGTGAGAGTCTACAATGATTTCAGCAAGATCTGAGGCATGCCCTCAAGGTTTGCTGGGATCTGGGATTAGGGAGTTGATAAGAACCCTCTACTGCCCATGGACATGTTTTTCTTCTGCAGTTAAACACAAATGCATAGAGACGTTTGACTGCTGCTTGGCGTTACTGCTGAACTTATATAAAAGCTTTGCAGTTCCTTTTGCTGTCAATATATCAAAGTTTAAAAAAAATCATCAAAGTGTGAAATTTCATTTAAAGTCTGCCAGTCTACAGCTCTATTTCACAGACCTATCAAATAAAAGTAAAGATGAAAAATGCACTGAAAGAACTTGAAAAGTTTGCAGGAGCACCCATGCCCTATTTTTGTTTATTCTGTCTCATTTTATTTGATTTTAAAGTATAACAAATCAATTCCCTTATAAAAATGACAGCGTCTAAAGGGAGGATGTCTATAAAACCTGTGGTTAAAAGACAACTTGAAATCATTATTACAGCTGAACCTTTTGTTGAATAAAAAGCTTCCTCTGTAGCCATTTTACCACTTTAATTGCCTAACTGCAAGTTGGCAGAAAATATCTTGAATCTTCCAAAACAACCAGAATTACTACAGAATATGAGTGCCAGAAAAACTAAAGCTTTCTTCAAAGTATTCTTTAGCTAGGGATTTACAACAATTGCATAAAGAAGAAAAGCCTGACTTTTAAGGTAATCTACTATAGTCTAAAAGCATTAACATTCCATTACTAAGGTTTTCCTGAGGATTTCATGACTCGTTGATTCACTTTTCCTCAAGTCTGCTTTTTCTTTGTACATTTCTGTCTCCATATAGCTGAACACATGCAACACTGATCATTAAAATGCCTCCTTCCATAACTCCAAATTAACCCTGCTTTAATAGCTATCAAAATCCTTATTTATCAGGCAAAGATGACTAAATTTTCACTAACACTCTGCAACATAAAAATATGCCATTCCTTTGTCTAATATGCAGAATAAAATTCAAATACACTACAAGAGTGCAGGTAATTGAATAGCTTTCCCCAAAACAAGGCAGGAAGTGTAACTGAAACTTTCATGGGTCAATATCAGTGCATACATTTATCCTGTTAAAAATTCAAGTAATCTGCAAGATGAACATATTATGATGTCTCTAAATTTGAGTATTTTGGTTTTTCCAACACTATTCAGAAAAAAAAGTCATTTATAAACATTGAAACTTTAATTTCTTAGCTACCAATTGTTTTTGTGTTCAAAAATGAACAATTTTTCATAACTGATGATTATGTATAGCAGTAAAACACTTACTTGGCCACTGCACACCTTCTCAAGCCAAAAATGTTACTCCATTTACACAAGAAAATGCAGGTGATGGCTTTGTTTTGCAGTACTTCTACAGGAAAACAGTATGTCCTGCTGAAAACCATATCCTATTATCAGAATGCAAGAGTGCATTCATTTGGGCACCTTAAACCATAGTTTTGCTTCCAGTGCTGCTTAAAAGAATACACATGCATTGAGAGAGTCCTTTTCTTAATCATTCTTCCTACTCATTCAAAATCACATAATCCTGCTTTTAAAGAAATAATCCCCTGTCCTTAAAATAGCCTTCTCTCATAGTTACTATTATTTATGCTTTAGAATTGGGCTATACACAAAACTGAAAGTATTTACATACTAGCTAGTTATACCCAAACCTTCATTATATAAACAAACTCTCAAGAGGCTGCCTACAGTTTATACTGCTAAACTCATTCACCATTACTTTTAATATATATTTCCACAACTGAAATACAGTGGTGTGAACATGGCAATTTTTACATTTTAAGGTTACTTTACTTGTAAAACACTGCATTCATCTTCCTTCAAAATAATAATGACATATATAATTAAGAAACTGTCAGATCATTATTAATTTTTAATAAAGGACCTAAATGAAATAATTATAGGAATCAATCAGTGAGGCACCTTTCCAAATTACAATGCAATTGCACAAATATTCAAACTACTTAAAGTCAGTTCTTGCACATTTCTATCCATAATCTCGTTGAACACCACACAAAAAACAATTTTGGAACACAGAGAAACATAGTGATTTCTCACTATTCCACTGACTTAAACGATTTCAAAACAGATACCTACAGCACAGAGAGACAGAGAGGCAGCCGTGCCCTCCTAAAAATATTTGTTGGTTTAATCAGCCACGTATCTCAAGGCCTCTGGAAGATTTCTCTTCCAAGTTTTTCTGTAGCATGCACACAAAAGAAACGAAGTCTGCACACTGAAGCTTAAAAAATCATGTTTATTGAGCCTTGGAAATGAAGCGGGAAGTAGCGGGGGTGAGACGAAGAGGATCATTTTGCAGTGGGCTGCTACTTAATGCTCCTTTAGTGAAGTAGCCTCTAAAACGTGACACTGTGCATCAAACGGACAGCGATCCGTACCTCTTGACTAAAAGGCTCTTTGAGATCTGTACAGTCCATCATTTCAAACTGAAGTGGCAGCTGGAAAATGTGGAACAGCTGGCAAGGAGCTGGGAGAAAATGTTTTACATAAATATATCTACATACAAACTGGCAGAAGGCCACGGACACCGCACCCGCAAGACCGGATAAAAACTACGCACCAGAGGGTTAAAAACAAAACTGGGGAGTGAGATGGGGAGTGGGGGGCGTGTGTTTCCTTTTACCTTTTCTCTTCACGTGGTGCGCGGGTTGGAAAGCGGGCGGTAGCAGCTGCGAGCCGGCAGGCCCGTCCGAAGGCGCGGGAATTGTGCCAACAGCCCACCAACTTCATGGGACAGTCGGAACTGCGGCGGACACGCACTGCTCCCACCCTCCAAAGTTCGGCGGTGCACAGCCGTGCCGCTGTGCCGGCCCCGGGTGGCTCCGAAGAGTTCCCGTGGGGCAGCCGCCCTGCTCGTCCCGCCCGGCCTCGGGCGGGCCCGTCCCGCCACCCCGCTCCTCCGCCTGACCCCGTGCCAGCGACGGCGCGGAGCGGGCCGAGCGCTGCTCTGCTCAGGGAGGCGCCGGCACCCCCGCGCCCCTCTCCCAACCGGGACCCGACCGTCCCCTTCCTCGCAGAGCGCAGCCGGCAGGGAACGACGGCCCCCCGGGCGCCCTCCACTCCGCCAGATGTGACAGCGGATTCTCCCCCGCTCCTCTCGCCTTTCCCCCTGCTAAGTTTGTGCCGGCCTCCTCCGCCGCACAGGCGTGAAAACGCCCGGGACTCGCTCAGGGAGTAGAGGCGAGGAGAAGGAAAGGGGTGGAAATATAACAGGAGCTGTCGACCGCACATCGGCAGCTCTGCCGCGGGACGTGCCCGGCCGAGCCTGGCCCGGCCCGGAGCGGGGACTGCCCCCGCCTCGCCCCGCGCCCTCGGCTCCCGCGCTCCGTGACAGCCATTTTGGGGGTTAGACACCTCGGTCCCCCCTGCCCCCCGCCTCCAAGTTAAGGAAGCGGGAAGGGGCCCGGGAGCGGGGCCGCAGCGCTGGGAGACGACAAGAAAGTGGCCCGGAGTAGAGCCGGAGGAACAAAGAACTTCTTGCCCAAGTGGGTACGTACCTGCCGCCGCTGCCGCCGAGCCCCCGTGCTACCCATGGGCGAGGGCCGGGGCCGCCGGCTTGCCCCCCGCCGCTCCCCCGCCGCCGCGGCTNGGTTGTTTTATCCCTGCCCGCCTCCCGCGGGGAGCAGCCCGCGCCTCTGCCTCTGTGTGGGGGTGTGTGTGCGCGGGTCCGACATCAGTTTCAGTGATCTTGTAATCTGATCCCTTCTGACTCACTCGCACTGACTGACATTTCTGATTTGGTTCAACAAAAAGAGCGGGGGGAGGAGAAAAAGAAGAAAAAGAGAGGGAGCAAAAGGGAAAAAAAGTATCCCCAAATCCACCGCCTGGTACCAAACAGTTTTGGTAGGGAAGGAGGGACCCCTCCCTCCCGTCCCGTGCCGCCCGTCCCCTCCAGTCCCGCCGCCGCCCCGCATTGTTTTGGCTCGGCGCAGCCACCGAAAGAGGGGAACAAACACATCGCGCCGAGGTACTCACGTGTCGGAAAAGTTGTCCCTGTCGCTTTTCTCCGTCTCGCGCGCTCCTTTCCGCCGCGTCCTTCAAGTTTTACAGATGTTGCGGGGCTGCTCGTCGTCGCCCCCTCCTCCCAGCGCTGCCCTCTGGATCAGATCAGGGGAAAGGCTCTTTAGGGATAACTCCCGATTCAAACACCCTCCGCTAAACTTTCCCCCTTCCCTCCCCTTCCTCTGAGCGGCGGAGACGGCTCCGCTCTCCTTCCCCCCTTCCCTCCGCCCGTTCAGGACGCGGCTGGCTGCTGCCCGGGGCGTGGGTGTCCCGGACCCGGCGGGGAGTGGGGCCGCTTGCCTGGGGGAGCGGCTGAGGGCTGCGCCCCGGGGTGCGGGTCGGGCCGCGGCCTGCCGGGCAGCGACGCGCGCTCTCGGCATGACACCCTCACTCCCCCCTTCCTTCTCCTCCTCCTCCCCCGCCATCCCCCCGGCCCGGCCCTGCCCGCCCCGGCGGCAGCCCAAGGGCGGCGACACCCCGCCCACAGCCAAGAGGCAGCGCGGGGCGACGGCGGGCCCCCCCGGAGCGGACCCTCTGCCTTGGGTCGTGCTTCCTCCCTCTCCCTCGTCTCCCGCTCCATCCTTCAGCTCAGCTTGCATCTGCAGCCCCGTTCCCCGCGCACCGATGCCTTGGACACCCCTTTCTCCCGCCCGCCAAAAATTCAGGGCTTTTGGGGAGAAAACATGCCCTCCGGGTGGGTTTTCTCTGTGTGCTGCCGCTTCTGGGCTTGCGTTTGCTCTGGCGCAGCAGGCTGATTTGACTGAAGGACTTCAAGTAAAGTTTCACCTAAGCCATGTGACACCGAAAAAAGCTCTTTTGGGGAAAAATACAAATGCTTGGGTGAGGAGAACAGTGGCGGTGACGCCTGCGCCTGCTCCTCCTTTCCCAGCCCACCTGCCAGCCTCCCCAGCACCCTGCCATGCTCCTCTGACCTTCACCCTACAAAACAGGGCTCTCCGCTGCCTCCCTGTTTGACCCTCATCTCCGTTCTTCTCCCGGGCTCCTTGCGAGCAGGTTTCCCACAGCAGCATGCTGCGGTTCAGAAACAGCAGGAACTAGGTTGCCATTTGTTTCGATATCTCCATTCTTTGGAAAATTATGTGTGCGGACAAGACACATTGACTTTTTCTAGTTCTGCAGATTGCTCCCCTGATACTAAAGGAATCTGAGAAACCATAAATGAACATTACCACAACCATTTTCCATCAAGTCACAAGGTGGGACTGGCTCTCAGGAAAAATATATGTGTATATATATATATACATATATATATATAAAGTTGTTGCCATCACAATGTCAGATACTTCATACATACCTTCATAACCTGGCTCACAACACAGCCAAGTAAAGATTTGTTACTGATTCATACAATTTAGCAAGGTACCTGATCTTGGGCTGCATTTGGAAAGTCCCCCAAAATTAGTGGTTCTTGAAAGAAAAAGAATGTTTGCTGATGGAAATGAAAGTCTGGCTTTTGACTCTGTACATTTCATAAAGCTTCCCTTAGCCTCTCCATTGAAAATGTTAATTTTGTTACAAAACAAAGCTGCAGGTATTTGTAGTTTGTGGTGACTTGGTCCACGAGTTTTTTTAGAAAGAGAACCTGACTCAAAGGGCCACCTCAACCCTAATTTCCTCGGGCTAACTGGTTTGGAGTTGTTTTTCACCTGGAAATCTTTTCTGGGTGCAAGAAGTAGCTTCAGAGAGATGTATGTAATACATGGATGTCCCTGGTACAATCAGACTAATTGCCCTGGCAGTCCCAGGGATGCCTTTTTTTGTGCAGGTTTTACAGCACCAGATCAGCACACCCTGATTTTCAGGATAGACATAGTAGTCAGATGCTTTCATTCTGAGTGAGCGGTGCACATCATCCATGCTGCCAGGCACACACGTGCAGTGTTGGAGGTGGGCACCGGGGCCCAGCATGAGAGCCTGTGCCCTGGCGCCATACTTCAGTAACCAGTGATTTCACAGCTCACCAAGAGACAAATCTGCCCCTGCTCAGAAGGAGCAGCCCCTGGTTGCCCAAGAGATACTGCTGACACACATAGCACTACACAGGGAAGAGGCATGTGCAACACCAGGATCTGAATACTAATATGAAGACCTGCTGTTCTTCCAAATTTTTTATCTTATATGACTTCCTTTTCCAGTCGCATGTTCCCAGGAAAATGTTAGCTGTTTCATGATATATGATAATAGTGGTGTAGTATTGTGGATGTTTTGTTTTGTTTCAGCTATATGCACTAAATATACCACCATGTGCTTTATGTAACATGTATACCATCCCCTGATACATATATATGTGCTGAGGGAGTGATGGTGTACAGAATGATTAGGCAAACCTCAGGTCCTTTTACAGATCTATTTAAGAGCAATGTTATTCCTTCATCCCATTGTACCCTTCTTGCATTTTCTGCCTATTGTATATTCCTTTCTATTTTATGCAATCAATTTTCTTAACCTTTCTTTTTCCTCTTTGTATAATGAAAACCCTTAAAAGTAACAGGGGAAATTAACCAACATCCAAAATGATACTTTGTAAAAGAAACAAATTAACGTGGAAAATCCTGTTTGCCTAACCATTTATAATTCAGTATTGCTGATATTAAGATACTGCTTTTAATAATAGCTTAAAAGACATTCAAACTGGGGCATGATTTTAAGTTGAGAATGGGCCTTCAGATCAGTATTCATCTTAGAAGTTTTAAAAAAGGAGTATTTAGTCAGAGTTTGAACATCTTGTTACATCACAAAATAACTTTTTTTTTTTTAGTTTTCAGTTTGTTTGTTTGTTTTTAATATTATTCACACTAACTCTGCTCAAGACACATATTTCTACTTCTAATAAATAACCCCAAACATTTCTCTACACTCAACTCACATCAACATTAAGATAGACAAAAAAATTTATAAACTAAAGAGTTGATGGAATGCTTTAAGATTTGCTTATGAAAAATAGACTTCTGATGCATTTCTGAGCAGTGAAAGTCTTGAGAGAAAGGAAACACAGAAACAATAACTGAAGTTTCTGCCTGTGCCTGTGTCTGCAGAGGCCAAGCAGAAAATTAAAACTGATGGTGAGTCAGTGGCCTTTGCCATTTGAAACGTATTGTAAATGTTTCAACACCTTGACGATGAAAAGTGCAAAAGAAGCTTAGAGCGTCCAAGACCCTTCAGCTAAACAAAATTAAAATGGGCAGTTCTTTCTTATCATCTTGCATGTCTGATTCAGAGGAATCATACTTGAAAGATGCAATGGGAAGAAAAAACTACACATTAATAAAATGTAATGATTTTTCCATATCTGGATTGCCCCTCCAAGAGCAACTGGCCTCTGAGATTTGTCTATGATGTTTCCCTGCAAGTAGGAATTTGCCCCCACAGAACACCTGTTGACCCATGCCAAAGCTTATTTCTCTGACTCAATATGCCACAACCACAGGGCATTTCTGCCATAAGTTATATCATGCACAATACTTTGGCATTTCTTCAGCCTACCTTGTGCCCCCACTTCTTGACCTCTGACTTGAAAATTACAAGCCTCCAGGGTGTGTGCTTGTCTTCCCTTTTTGGTGCATCTGTTGTTACAGGAAAGCACAGTCAGGAGTAGGGTGCATGCAAAAGGCCTGATGTTCAGTGACACCAAGAGCCAGTCTTCTCACCACTCCATGTTGCACCACCCTCCACTTTCTCTCCAATCCCAGTGAATGCTCTACAGGACATATTCAAGGACATTAACTTGCTATTTTTCCAGGTGACATACACTAGGTGACAAAGCTTTTAAGACAGTCACTTTCTTGCCAGTAGGCAAATACCTTAAAAGAATAAATTCTATTAAATAGACAGGTCTGCTGTGCTTTCACAGGAGCAACCTCAGGTAAAGCACTGGAATATGGAGCAATGGCACTGATTCCTGGTCATTTACTCAATATCCATCACAAGAGAACTTGACTGGTGCTTCTTGCCCCCACCCTTGTTGCAAGGCTGCCTCATACAGCAGAGAGGTCTCAAGAGGTACCTATTGGAAGGAAAGAGGAGTATGAGATGGTGCCATGTCAAAATCCTCAGAGTCTGCAGAAGTTGCAGCTGTGGGCACAAGAAGATGTTCATGGCCTAAGGAGGGATGCCAAACTGGTGTGTGGAGGCAACCACATTTGGGTAGGATATAAAGGTCAGGACAGAAAACTTATCTGCAGTTACTGTCAGGGAATTGGTTTAGGAAAGGCAAATGATGTGGGGCCTGAATAGGGAAAGAACTAACTGTTTGGAATCCCTTGGTCTTGAAAGAAATTATAAAGTGATGTAGCACTGCACACTAGTGTAAATTAGTAACTTTGGATTCTTTCATTATTTTTGTTTTTTGATTTTTATTATTGCCATTGAAAAAAAATGGAAATTTATCAGCAAATATTCAGATGTGTCAAAGTAGCAACCCTCATTCAGGAGTCTGAGTTTTTTAAGGATGCTCACTCCTTGCAGCCTTTCACAGACCTGATATACATAATTACTTCTGGCAGTCCACAGCAAGGAACCTCTATGTCTTTCTCCTTTTGCTAGCACTGGGGACATTGCTAGATTTCAGTGGAAAAATGACTGATGCCCGGTGATCAGATTTATCCTTCTAATCTAGCAGATCATCTCTTGTATACCATCCTATTTCTCTGAATGTCTAATCTAAATAACCTAGCTATTTATAACATATATTCATCACTAGGTTTTTTAAAACGCTGTATAATGAAATTAAACAGACCAAAATGCAGTAATTTTTTTAGCCCCTGCTATCTTGTAAATATGTAAAATTACATATTTCTTTTTAAAATTCTGTTGTGATTACTGAAGGAAAATTAAAGTTAAGAGCTGAGTTTTACACACAGACAAAAAGGACAGTTTTAGGCAGAAAACTCTGTACTTTTGGGCTGTCTACATAGAAAGTCTGAACTCTCCATCTCTTAAATACAAACTTTTTTTAAAAAAAATTTTACCCTCTTTGACTTTAGATATATGTTTGCATTAAAACTCTTCGTTACTGTGAACATTCTTCAGAATAATATTTTCTTTTTACAGGAAATTAAGATGGTGTTGTTCTGCCTGAGATATTTTGATATATGACCATAAACACACCAAACAAACAAGTAGAGTGAGTTTCCTTTGTTTGCTCTTATAAAAGCACCCTATACATGTTCATTATCAGGCAGGTAGTATGTGTAGGAAAAGCAGAGTGTCTCTAACAGGCTACATCCAGTAAAGACACAAAAATCATAACATTTTATGTAAAATCAGCATACATAATCTGTTTATCTCCTTTTTGTCATGGTATGATAAGAAATGAAATTGCTAACAGTGATGATATTTAGGTTGTTATAATTAGCTAGATCATCACTAACATCCCCTTTAAATTATCTGGGATACTTTCAGCCTCAACTCAGAAGTTGTCTCAGCTTCTCTCCCAACTGAGCCATTGAACTACACGTGAAAGGATTTAGCAGTGTTTTGTAGGGTATAGTCGCAAGCTCTTATATAGACTGTTCTGATAGAATTTAAACCAATTCCTTGAATGAAATCACCTTTATCAGAAAAAAATACAGTTTTTTGTAGCATGTCCAACCCTACGTTAACATTGCATATTATAGTTATGTCAGCCAGGATGGGGGGATGGGGATAATATCACAGATATATAAAGGATCCGTCAAAATGTCTGGTTTTTGCCTGTTGTTGATGGAGTGAATTGGACAGACACTTTCTGTGGTAAATTCAAACACTCCCCTAGGAAATGACTAGATTTTCCCCCAAGTCTTAAATCTACTAGCCAACATTTTAAAGCATGCTCAAATACTATGGAAGGCTTGTTTTCTTCAGGCTTTTTGTCCGCCTCTTAAATAATTATTTTAGTAGCTGGTGGATGTCCGTTGTTCTAGTCCAAATGCACATACAATGGCTTTGTTTTAATGGCAATAGAAAGAAATAGATGAATAGCTTCTATTTTATCCTGGCCTTGTACAGCTATAGAGACACTTCTTAGTGGGCATTTGCAAATGTCTTTTTCATAGTATGCTAATGCACTACTACTACGCTTCTAGCAGATCATCCCCAGTTAGAGTTGTCCCAGGTAAAGTGTGACAATAACGTTTGAAAATCAAGTAGCATCCCATGGGCATTAAGGGGACCCTGAGGACTGCTAGTTTATCCTCTTGGCCACCTGAGTGCAGATTCCAACCAGGTCAGGACTTCAGCCAATCTATTGGCCTTAATCTGTCCTTGGGAAGATACAGTGCAACATATTTGATGATATTTAGATAGGAGACATCTGAGATTAGTCAACCTAAAGCATTAATTTCTCATCCATCAAGACCTCATGTGATTTATCTATCCATATTTACCTCTCTCAATCTCTGTTTCACAGCTGTCTGTCTATATCAGTTGCTGACTTAGTCTCATTCTGACTAACTCATTCTGGGACATTGAACTGTGTACCCACCAAATGGATCAAATAAAATACTGCATCATACAATACATTGAAGGGACTGTCCATGACTGTGCTCCCACCCTTACTCCTGNATAGAAAGGACATCAAAAAGTACTAAGGAGCTTGTATAGTCAGAATTTATACCAGATGAGATCTTTTCTATTCCTCTGGAGTCAACATAAAAAAGCACAAGCTCTCTCTGGTTAATTTGGTAGAAAGGTGATCAGGTACTCACAGAAGATAATGTTATTGCTGGTGTGTGACCCAGCAGCATGCACAGCTCTCATTAATGACAGAGGATAACAGTCCCATGTACACATACACATACAAAAATGCTGTCAGAGCCCTTCATTTTCTCTGGAGTTATTTTTCCTTGTGTCTCATTTATGTCAGACTATTTGAGTTCTCTCATTCCCTCTTCTGTAATGAGGAACATCCACAAAGCCTGAGAAGAGCAGATTAACAGGATATTTGCACTATTTCCAAGGGAGTAACACAAATTACAGAGATTACAGAGATTACAGAGACTACAAATCTCTGTTCCCCAAAGTGGAAGTTTGGGTAACACCTCAGTTGGAGACAAGAAGGAATCTGCAGCTTAAGGTCACGCAGTCTTGTTCAAAAGGAAGCAAGATCCTGCTACTTCAGAAGCAAAAACAAACAAACAAAAAACCCACTGATATACCAGGTTACTTTTACCAAGGCTTAATGACATACCCTTGCCTAAACACCTTTCGCAAGACAAGCCATGTTTGGTTAAACATGGGAATTCAGGATAAGAACCAATCCCACAATATGGCCCCCTTCCTTGAAACTACCATCATGTTTAATTCTTTGGTACTACTTTTTAAATTTCTCAGTCACGAAAATGAAAAATATAAAATACAGTAAAGTTGAGCTCTTTCTGTCCAGATTTGAGATCTTGGACTGAAAGACTAATTAGATAGATCACAAAAGTGCACCTTGCTAGTTATACAAATTGGAACTTTGGAGAGGAGCCCCATGGATCAAAACCAGCCATCCTTGGCACTGGTCTGGCTGTAATGCTCACCACTAGCAGTTTGGAGTGGAATACAATGCCAGGTGGTAGCTAACAGTAACTGAACTTTCTGGCTCTCTTCAGGGTTCTTTAGCAAGCCAGGGCATCCAGGGATATGCAAGTCTTAAGTGAAAGCAGATATCACATTTTCATCAGTCATGTCAAATACTAATCTTGCCTCTCAATTCAGTATCAAGGCTCCCAGGTTTCATTGAAGTAGGTGCAATTTTTGCCATAGGCTTTCGTGGGCATGAGTGATGTAATTTCAACAGTAAATTCTGAATTTTGCTGGAGTTATCCATATGCTCAAAATAAAGAGTAATCCTTTGTATGTTTGGAGGATCTCATCCTAAGGAAACTATTTGAAAAATAAGGGATAGAAGAGCATTTTCCTTAGGAAATTATGATACTTTGTCAATATGCCTCAAATTTGTCCATAGTTGGCAAGGATATCTAAAATATATTGACAAATTGGAAGACCTATATGCTATTTTGCTTGAACGCAAAAGGCTTCTTTCCTGTAGTGCTTAGGCAGACAAAAAAATTAGTGAATTTTACTTGAATAAACATTGCAGGCTGGTGCTAACTTGTTTTTGGTGCTGGCACAGATCAATAATTG
>VZUA01086832.1:1816-24301 GCA_013401035.1 Horornis vulcanius
TATATAGAAAATATTCCATAAATCCTTAGTAATTCATTGGCTTTCCACAATTGATACTCTGCCATTAAAACCTGCCCTCATTTTCCTTAGGGCTCTGTATCCTGTGTTGTTACATGCTCCAGTGGAGAGTTTAGTTACTGAGGAAGAGATGAAGGGACTTTAAACAAGCACACTCCACTCCTTTTGCTGTTCTCAGGTATATTAAAAACATCTAAAGGAATTTAGTTTTTCTAGGGTATTCCCTTCTCCCACCTCTGCATGTTTTCACTTGGAAGGAGCACGTCCCTAAAGAAGAAGTTTGTTTACCAAGTGATTATTCCAGGGATTCTTGCTTTCTCTGCAAGGATGTGTTTTAGCTTGGATTGAGCTTAAGGAAATGGGAGTCACGGAGTCACTCAGCCTTTTTTTTTTCTTCTGGCTTCCTGTTTCCCCCAAACAACTTTTGAACCATTTGGTCAAATTTAACCAAAGCAGGGAAGGATCTCCTGTTCTGAGGGAAATAAAGTTCTTACACGTCTCAGAAATAAGAGGCAGCAGAGCAGATAAAAGACACCAGACCTTGTGCCCCCACAGAGATAAAGGCAAGAAACGTGGGGTCGACTGTATTTGTTTCCAGAGACTCACACAAGGAATAAATGCTATTAACAGGAACCTTTGATCAGGGCTCACATCTTACCAGGCTTGAGATAAGAATTTGTGTGTTATTAGAGATGAGATAAGGCCCTCTAAGACTCAAGGCACGGGAGAGCAGCATCATTTGTCCTCCTGCTGGCAGAGGGACGTGCTGCTGTGGTGAAGTGCAATATTTACCTCAATTCAGTGGTTGCTCAGCCCTCCTTGGGCTCTGCCCGAGCCAGTTCTCCTGTGGGGATGTTTGCTGAGGTGTGAGACACCTGTGTTGCTGTCTCAGTGTTGCCTGAAGAGCACAGTTGTGAGGATCAGCTCCAAGTGGTGGGGCTGGGTGACTCCCAGGCTTCACCAGGAGATGCCAAATGGAAAGATTCCTAGGATCACAGAAGTAGAGAATTATGGAATGGTTTAAGCTGGAGGGGCCTTTTTCACCCCCTTCACACCTTCCACTATCCCGGGCTGCTCCAAGCCATGTCCAAGCTGGCCTTGGACACTTCAGGGATGGGGAGTCCCCAACTTCTCTGGGCAGCCTGTGCCAGGGGCCTCCCCAGTCTTATCACAAAGATTTTTTTTCCTAATATCTAATCCAGCTCTGCCCTCCTTTATCTTGAGCCCATTCCTCCTTTTGCTGTCACTACAAGCCCTGATGAAAAGCCTTTCCCCAAAGGAGATAAGCAATGGCTGAAAGTCCTGACTGTCTGAAGGCTATTCCAGTTCCACTCATGAGTGAGCTGGCAGTTTCACTTGGGAGCCTATCTGGCAAATGGCCACAGCTATCGATACTTAGGGTTGCCAGATCTTACCAGGAATGAGTGATCAGGCGTGGAAAATGGGCACCCATCCATCCCTAGAGATGTGTGAATCACACACTTTATTTCAGGAATATCATTAATGCCTTCTTGTATTTTTTTTTTTTTAATATTTATTCAAGGTTTGTAAGTAATATGGGGACCTCATGCTTGACATCCCAGTGGGAAAAGTGACACTCTCCTCCCTGCTGTGACTGGATTTCAGTGCTCCCTCCTAAATCCTGCCAGTTTCCCATGTTTCTGGTATTTCAGTATGGTCAATCACATATTTATAGAGAGTACCTTCCATGCCCATTAGTGGTGGGATAGGAGATAAATTCAGTTTTGTGATATTTGGGGCACTCATCACACAGGTGATGATCTCAAGCATGAGCTTAGCAATGTTGAACTTGGGACCCGCACATCTTTTTGTCTCTGGGTTTCCAAAAATAAATCTGCCCTGCTTATCTTTCTGACATCTTTTATAAACAGTGAATTCAAGAGCAAACTTTGTAAAGCTCTTAACCCTAATCTTCCCTATAAGCTCCAAAGGTCGAATTATCAATTATACCCTGTGTTTGTTTTTGTCCTCTGGGTCTCAATTTTCATGCTGGCTTTTGCTGCTGGGGACTCTGTGAGGCTCTTAGGTCGGGTTTTATACAAGGAAAGCAATTCCTTCCTTTTCCAAAGACCTGCCTCAGAATTTAAAAAGGCAAGGGACTGAAATTATAGTTTGTACTTGGTAACAGCTAAGGTTTTGAACCAAAGTTTACAGGAGAAGAGAATGAATTAGCACAGAACATCAGCCTGCTGTCTGACTCCTTTATTTAAACCCATTTTCTGTGCTCTCCACAAGAAACCCAGTGGATCACCAGCTGCTTTGCATTTTTTCAGGTGGAAGAAGCAGCAAAGCCATGCAGGAGTGGAGTGTGGGTGCAGGTGGGGAGGTGCAAAAGCAGGGATGTAGGAGGGACTGAGTCTCCTGAGTCACATCCCTGGTAAGGGCTGGAAGCCTGTGGCTGATGTGATGAAAAGCCTTGGGGAAAAGGGTGTTGGAGGGACAAACCACTTAGGTGACTTCAGTGGCAGCATTTTCAGCTCAGCTCTGAGGGGAGGATTGAAGGTGGGAGAGACAGAGGGAAGATTGGAACATTCCAAAGGGAAGAGAAATTTGGAGTCACATCTCCTATTCTTCCTCCGTGGGATACTGGTTTAAAGCCCAGCAACAGTTCCTGGCAGCCTGTTTCCCTGTGTCACTCCCTGCTGGATTCCTGGTTTGTTCAAATTTCTCTTTCCATGAGGACTCTGACAACTCCTCTACCCAGTTGCTCATTTTCAGTAGAGGCAGGAACATAATCCATTCCTGACCTCCTGTTGTCTGCCAAATGGGACTGCAGTTGGGTGAGGGATCAAAATTTATCGTAGGAAAACAGCCAATCATGTGAGATATAGCATGATCACACCTTTCCTTATAAAAATGTGATTAAAATAGCAAAATATCTGAATCAGCTCAACAGCTTTTAAACCTCTGTTGAATACACCTTAGTGAGTTACATGCTGTATGTTTCACTTAAAAATACAGGATATTTAACTAAATAAAAGCTAAAAACATTCCAGGAATGGCTTTTGGTGAACCAAAAATTGAGAGAAAAGCTGTATCATGCTGTTGGCTGATATTTTGGTTTCCTTACCGGGACAACAAACTATTTCCACCCCAGGAATGACTTCTCTGGGAGATGGTGTTAATTCTGCAGAGCAGGTGGCTGAAGAGACAGTTTGAATATTTGATAGCACACACCGAGGTGTTGGGATGAACTGGTCATTTAAAAACAAAATCAAGAGGCATGCATCTCTAGGGAATAGTAAACAAAGTTGGAGTCATTCCTAATTATTGGGATACAGCTCTGTCATCAGCTCCTTCTCTAGATACTATTATTTATAGAAATAATTATTATGCAGCATTTAAATTCGGGATGCGCACGGTTCTTTAATTGGGGGCTGAGCTTGTGTTTGGAGATCTGGATTCCTATCCTTACTCATCTGTCTATCATTTATAAAGATTATATATCTGAAACGTGACCTGTGCGTAATTATAATTAATTAAGTCGCCAGCAGTATGCTGAAAAACTTGCATTTAAATCAGGGGTTGAATAATTAAGGCAATTAGCAGAACTGACTCTTTGCAATATGGCTTCTTGAAAATGTGGAATAATTGCTAATCTTCTAGGCAGAGATGGACAGAACACCAGCCTGGTATTTAAATCTGTAAATACAAATTAGGTGAGGTGGTACAAGTATGGAATTCCTCTTTTTTTGTCCAAATTTCCAGAGGTCATAAATTGGGTGAGTGACACACAGCCCAGTGGATTATTTCAGCAAGTTCAGGGTGTCCAGATGAATCCTCAAGCTATTAAAAAATTCCCTCCTCTTGGCTTTCATCATTTTTATTTGTAATCCTTAATTTGTGCAGTGGGGAGAGTAACAGTCCTTGCTCTGCTGCTGGTGCTTGTCCCTGTGGATTTATACGAGCTCCAGGCTCCCCTGAGCCAGCTCCCTGTGGATTCTTTATCCCAGGAAGGTGTCGGGGATGGGACACCCACGCTGGGCAAACTCCGTCAGCGCCGGAGCAGGCACGTCACGTGTGGGAGAAAATCAGCCAGAGCGTGGAGAAACCAGAGCCAGCCTTCCCAGCCCTGCCTGGTGGCATTCCACCTCCAGGGAGATGGCCTGCATGGGGTTGGCTGCCTGGAGGAGCTGGCACCAGCCTGATGTGCCTGCAGCTGGGGAAAGGCGGGCAGGTGACTCAGGGCAGAGCTCAGTGGGAAGGTGTCCAAGGCAGCGGAGAGAGCAGAGCTGGCCTGGCTGCCTCACTCAGGACAAGCATCAGGTGCTGGTGGATGATGCTGTCAGCCTCTTTCCCAATCCAGGAGCTGAAAAAATGTGTCATGATACCCACCAGTATCAATGGGGAGCCTGCAGAGAAAGGGCTGGGGACTTGTGAGGGCAGTGGGGACACCAAGCCCAGCACAGGCATGGAGGAATTTCCATGGGTTTTTTTTATTCTGTCCTGCTGCTTTTAGTGCTTCCATCTTTAGTGCTTCTCATCTTTCTGTGTCTGAGGCATAACTTGGTGTCCTGGTTTAGGTTAAAGGTGTACAACTTAATTTACAGCATAAACAGAACAGACAATTGGGGATGCAAGCATCACAAAGTCACCCCAGGACACTTGGATTACTGCACGTGTGTCTGTGTGACATCCACAAGGTGAGCTCGCTGTCCAACAATCTGGATTTTACACACATTTTTGCTGTCTTTTTAAAAAGACCTATTGAGCTTGTGGTAGTGGGGACCACGCTACAAGAAAAGTTGGTTCAATTATTTCATTGCAAGCTCAATTAAATAGTCTATAGCTTTATAAAGTTTCTTAGCTTTTGTGTTTATACCCCAAGAAAGTTAAGAGAATATTGCCAGATTCTCCTCTCAGGAACACGCGTGTATTTTCCAGAACTTGGATAATTGCTCTCTGTGTTTTTCTTGTGTCTGGGGTTTTGTTTGTTTGTTTGTTTGCTTGCTTTTGTTTTTTTTTTCTCAAATCCCATTTGAATGAGGCACTCCAAGACTGTGGCTTGTGTGGAATTTTTTGCATGGTTAACACTGGGCACATGCAGCAAACCCATCTCCCTGCCCCAGGGCTTTGCCCAAGCAGGGTTTGTGCCTTTAAAGCAAAGAGAGTGATTCAATGTCCTGTACGTGACAGGGACAGCTCCTAACAAGTCTGAAGGTATTTTTAGAACTTGATAAAATGACACTTCATAAACACCGATCAGGCAGCTTGAAAGAGGAAATAAGAGTGGAGAGACTTTGCGAAAACATTACTGTATTTTTAATTATCAGCCCTTTTGATGTTGTCAGCCCATACCTTAAGCAACAGGAATAATTGTTTAACTTCCTTCCTATTTAATGCGGTCATTTTATGGCTCAGAGGCACGGCTTTTGCTCCTGGGTTACCATTTACAGCTGTGGCCAGCCTTGGGGATGGTGTTTTGGGCCACACAGCTGCCCTGGCAGTGGTGTCTGCCAGGGGACATGGACAGGAGGAGAGGGAACAGCCTCAGGTTGTGCCAGGGGAGGCTCAGGTTGGACACCAGCAGGAATTTCCCCGTGGAAAGGGTGGTCAAGCATTGAAAGGGGCTGCCCAGGGAGGTTTGGAGTGCCCATCCCAAGGGAAGACTGCAAACCTGCATTCTCCTCATGGAATCCACTGAAATTTTATCTTTCTGGGACTGAAATATTCCCATTTTTGGTATCGACACATAAATATCTGTATGCTGAGCTGGGGAGGGAGGATGAGGCCTCTGCTCCTAAAGGAACACCTTTCTCAAGGCAAAGCAGAAGTCTAATTTTGTTGAAACAAATCAGTGCAAATGGGAATAGGATCTTGGGGTGTTGGGCTGCTGAAATCTACAGAAGGGCACAGGTGTAAAATTAAAGCAAGATTTCATCATCTTCTACACTGAATACTCAAAACAGCTGAGTCTGCCTGTTCTGAATTGGTGTCTCCACTGAATTTTACCAGTCCACACCAGTTAAAAGTTCTGGCCCTATGGAGGAAGCCTAAATTTATTGCTCTTCAAAAAAATTAGTTTTGATTTTTTTTTAAATTTCATTTTAATTTTTTTAAAATTTCATTTTTTTTTTTCATTTTCCTGATGGCCCAGGACAGGACCTGCTCAGCCCTTCAGATGAAGGTATTTTAGGTCAGTAGTAGTTCAGATTTTTTTGACATCACTTACACTCACAAAGAAAGGAAAGA
This sequence comes from Horornis vulcanius, assembly GCA_013401035.1. Lineage (NCBI taxonomy): Eukaryota > Metazoa > Chordata > Aves > Passeriformes > Scotocercidae > Horornis > Horornis vulcanius. The sequence continues at coordinate 8,048 of VZUA01086832.1, forward strand.
ATTCAAATTCTTTCAGTGAAACTTTTGCTTCTCCATGAATTAAACTTGCTGGGAAGACCAGCAAAATATGATGTTCCCTGTTCAGTATGGCAGCTTGCAGGTCACCATGGGGAGAGATTTTGATACTCAGCAGATTTCCTTTAGGATGTGGCTTTTCCAGTGTGGAAAGGAGCTTGGATAAATCCAGAAATTTGTTTTCCTTTCCTATTGACCCCAGAAGGGATGTTCTGAGGTTCTGTCTCCGTGTGAAATGCTCAGTCAGGGAGATTCACACTCATCCCCAGAGCTCTGTGGAGCCTCAGCAAAAAGGATGAAAGTGCAAGGATGATATTCCTGTGTAAGCAGCTTGCTCAGAGAGGGAATTCAAGTCCTGGAAGAAAGCTGGGGAATGGTGGCCTGCAAGATGGCTCAGAGAATTCACCTGGATGCAGCTTCCCTCATCCACACATCCATCCAGAAAAAGCAGATATTGTGGGGTTACAAACCCAATGGTGCAGATGTGCCACCCCAAAAAGATCCCAGGAATGGCAGAAGAATTTCCAGGGAGCAGAGTGGTCATTTTTATGTGGCAGAAGATGGACTCTGACTTAAATTAAGGAAACATCCCAGAACTAGGAGAGGCCCAGCACCCCAGCAGAACAACGTGGCTGCCTCAGTTCTCCTTCATGATCAACAGTGAAGCTCACAGACTGGGAACAAAGTTTGGGAGAAGGCTGCCTGTTTTGAGAGAGACTTTCACGTTTCTTGCAGCTTTCCCTTTTCCCAGTCATGTATTGAAGGGCATCTGCCACAGGAAAGCTGTAAGCCCTGGAGAATTCCTCCTGATTCCAAGAAACTCCAGCCTGAGCACTCACATCTCTGTAAACAATCTCAGCACATCTCTTCTTTGGGATCCATCCAAGCTGCACTTTACTCAAATGCTGTTCCATTCCTGCTGCCTGATGCAGTCCATCACACTTTTCATGCATTTCACTTGTCTTGATTGTCACCAGAGAACTTTCAGCGAGGCAATTTTTTGTTGTTGTGATAGCTGGTGAATATTGTGTTGGGGGGAAAATAAAAGTTGAAGTGGAAATTTTCTACTCGAAGCCACTGTTCTTTGTTGTTTGCAGTCTGGATGAAGACAATGCAGATGGGTGAGTCAGTGGAAGTGGTGTCTGATACTCTGAAAGAAAAACACCTTATATAAACACCTGAGTGATCTGATGAAATTTTCTACATGTATTCATGATAAACGAATTTTTAAAATACCAATTAAAGGCATAAGAAACCTTTGGATACCCTCTTTCAGTGCCGCAGTTCTAGAGGAATACATCTTTCAGGTCTTCCAGGTAGAGATTTTGGAATGCTTGGTTGCTGGTTTGTTTTTGGTTTTTTTTTTTTTTTTTTTTTGTTTTTTTTTTTTTTTGTTGTTGTTGGTTTTTTTTTCCAAATTGGAAACAATTTTAAAGCTGTATGTAAGCACTCACGCTTAGCCATGTGTAACTGGATTTAGAACAGTAATGCTGGCAATGGTTTTTCTTCCCCTTTAAAATGCATATTTTCCATTAAGCAGTGTGGCTAATGAGTGTTGCTGTTTGTAATGAAGCCTTTTTTTTTTTTTTTAATTTTTATTCCAGGTTAGCAGTGAATCACTTCAGGCTGTGACCTTATCTGATCTTGCATGTTCAAAAGGGCTGAGTCTAATCAATAATTGCTGAGGTTTCATCATGGAGCCCGTGGGTGCTGCCGGAAGCACTTTGGTGATTAAGTAGTTGACACTCTTGCTCTCAACCATTCATGAAACTCTGTCCCATCCAAGCCCTGGTAGGACTCTGCAGCCTTTTGGGAAATTCAGATTTTTCGCTGCTCAGCCCTCATCACTATCCCGTGGTGGTTTTTATGTCAGACTGTTCATCCCGGCACTCCTGGCCGAATTCCAGTTTTGATAATTGTTTTCTGCCTAGCTTCCTTCCACTTCAATTCCGACTGCTATTCTCCTTTGTTCCCTAAGCCAAGGTGTTAAACTGCTGGGATGATTGCTTCCCAGGCCGGCTCTGGGAATGCTGCCTGGCACAGGCTGGGCGCGACTCTGCTGCCTCTCAGCTTTATCAGGTATTTTTTCAGCTTCTCCAAGGGCTCTCTCTGTGAACAACTGATTATGTCCTGTGGAAACATCTGGACGGGGTCAGCTCCTCAGCTTCCTGGGCTGGAAAGACTTCAACTATTGAGGTGCACAGATGTAGTGTGAGCTACAGTTTGATATTTAGATCACAGACAAAACTCGTGCTTTTTCTGTCCTCTGACACCCCCTGGGATTTATTAGTGTTGGCGTTAAAGTGCTCTGTCAAACACAGAGGGGATGTCTGAATGCCTTTCTTGTTTGTTTGTTTTCCAAATGTGTAAAGGCAGCCTGGAAAGCTCCCGGTGTTTGTTGTTGGTGGCATTCCCTGAATGCCTCCAGCTCCCTGCTCATCCTGGAGGGACAGGGCAGATTTAGCAGCCGATCTTGCCCCGCAGCTTCTGCTTCAGCGCTGCCCCTCCAGGAGCAGAGAGAGCATCCAGGACATTTCTCTGAGCTAACAGGGAGTTGGGAGTTGGAAGAGGGAACGGGCTCGATATTCCTGGTATTTCTGAGAATCACACACTCAGTCCCCAGCCAGCAATCTCTGCTGATAGAATGAGCATTAAGTTTTGGAAATATCAGTGCTCCACATCCCCCTGGGTAGAGCAGTCAGGTCACAAAAATCGTTCTGATGGTTTCTGTGGATCCCTGGACAGGCCAGTTCCAGTCCCTGCTCCTCTTTTCCCAGTTCAGTTGCTGGTTTTGTCTGGGTTGCTTCTTTGCAGCAGGAAAATTCAAAGGGATAGGAGGAGAGACTGGTTTGCTGGAGCTGCTCAGACAAAACCAGAGCAAAACAAACTCATCCAAATGAAATTGGTTCAGGGTGATGTGAGGTTTTTTAATATCTGTGGGGAAAATAAGAATCCTAAACCCCTGGCTGAAGCCTGGGCTGTGGATGCACCCCTTGCCCTGGCTGCAGCTCTGCCAAGTGGAGCTCATCAATGCTTTCCCCATCCAAAATTATCCCTCCCTGCATCTCCTGGAGGACCTGTTCCTCGACCAGGGGTGGGGATGGGAGGGCTAAAACCAGTTTTAGTCAAAATGAGCAGGTCACCTTGCACAACCCACAGGAGGTCTTTGCTAACTGCAGTCATGAAGTCCTCAAGGAAGGTCTACCTCGCCCTCCAAGAACTTCAACAAGTTTCATATTGAGTTTGGTGACCTGAACCTTTCATGCCTTAATTGTCCTTGCAGAAGAACTCTGAAAGGCAGATTGAAGCTGTTTCTAGGGAGATTTAGGCTGGAAATCAGGGATAAGTTCTTCCCCCAGAGGGTGCTGGCACTGCCCAGGCTCCCCAGGGAATGGGCACAGACCTGAAGGTGCCAGAGCTCCAGGAGCCTTTGGACAGCCAGGGATGCCCAGGCTGGGATTGTTGGGGGTCTGGGCAGGGCCAGGAGTTGCTCTGGATGATCCCTGGGGGTCCCTTCCCGCTCAGGATATTCCATGATTCCATGATCAGTGCTGTGGCCACCCCCTTGCCAGCTGTGCTGGGTGGATTTACACCCTGAGCCTCCCAATGCCTCCCTACAGGGCCATCCTGCTGGGCCTGTTTGGGCACACGCTGTTTTTGTGGGGTACTGTCACCTGCACAGCCACAATGGAAATTTTTGTCCCTGTGTACCACGTAAACACGTGGGGACAAATAGACCCTGCCCAGAAGAGATGAAATAATGAAAAGAAAGGTTGTGGCTTGTGTTGTGTCTAGATGAGAAACTGAGGCCAAGAGGATGAGGAATGAGCCTGGGCCTCCTTCCAGTACCCTAGAGAAGCCCTCCATCATTGCTACTTCAAATCTGAAAATGCTCAAATCCCTGAACTGGTCCCCAACACTCAGGACCAGTTATTTCCTGGTTGAAATCTCCTGTAGTTTTAAGTCATGGCTTTATTTTTAGATCATCAACACCACCTCAGCTGTAATTACACTTGTACCAATCAAGCATGTGGCAACGCTCATGGGTCTCTGAGTAGTCCTGTAGTGTAAGGATTTAATTTGTGGGGTTGGAAAAGGTGGAATGGCAGGTGTTGCACAGCAGCTGACACCGAGGTTTCACCTGCCCCAGAAAGCTCCTCAAAGGTGATGTCCCAAGAGAAGAGAGCAGCAACAGCAGGCACTTGGTTCATTGTCCTTTTTCACCCTCTCCTTTCAGAGGGATCCCCCAGGCATGACCATATCTTAGCCCTAAGTCACGTCAGGGAGCACATTTTTAATGCTGCTTCATTAGAGAGTCAGAGGCATTTGTGGGATTGGTGTGGGAGTACAAAATTGTTTTCTGATGAGGAATTGAGTCGAGGTTTGTTGGCATCTCCTGTAGTGGCTGTTTATGTGTAAACTTGAAACCAAACCAAGCAAAAGGAGTGAAACCATCCAAGGCCTAAAATGTCATCTGGCAGCGAGGAAAAGCTGCAAATACCAGATTAGGGGAGCCCAGAACCAGCTGGCTGCTGTTCATGCTGAAGTGACTGCTCACCAGACATTCCAAAGCTGGCCATAAAGCCTTCCTAAGCTCACTCTGGTCACTGCTACTCATTTCAGGATCACTGGCAAGCATGAAGGGGGCTTCTGTTTAACTGTGGGAAAAAAAGGCAGGGAAAACAGCACCAAGTTCACAGTTTTGGTGTTCTTTCTCCTGTGGTTCACAGCACAGACCAGAGTCCAGCTCCATCTGGAGCCAGCTCCATGGGTTTTGCTGGTTTTCAGCAAGACCAGAGTGAAGCCAAAGTGTAATGACAAGTCACAAAGGCTGTAATAAAGCCAGGCTCCCTGAGAAAACAGCTGTGGTGGTTTAGGAGGTTCTTGCCTCTCCCACCCCTCGGACAGAGGCTCCTGCTCCCAAAATGGTACCAGCAGAAGGGAATGTGGGATCTTGCTCTGCTTCACAACCTTCACATCACCCCTCTTTCCTGGGAAACAAGCCCCTTTGGAGCTGGAGGCTGTGGCTATCTCCAGCAGGAGGGTGAGCCAGCCCAATGGGGTGATAAGAAACCCACAGCACCAGGCTTATCCTGCCCATCCCACACAGTCACACTGGCTGACCCAGAGATTGCTTCCAGACGTGGCCAGAAGCTCAGGAAGCTGCTGGGACATCACAATGTGCACAGAAGACCAAAATTTATGATTTAGAGCGTGCATCCTGAAAAGTTCCTCAGGACTGTTAGGCATGAACTAAAAATAAAATAAAATAAAATAATTAATTAATAAATGCCCAGCAGTTGACATCCAGCAAAGCCAAGCAAATCTCCTCTAAAACAAGCAGAGCAAAACTGGGGTGCCCGAGCCCATTCTGGAGCCTGTAATTACCCATTGTTCCCTTTATTGAAAGCAGTTGTGCCTATTGCACGTCCCCATGCTTCAAAAAATCAGACCTGGGACACAATGGATGGGGCCTGTTGCTCGGGAAGTGTTTCTTTTTATACATTAAAACACAGGAGGAGGCTTTGTTGCTGCAGCAGCGGCGATATCCTGACACGCTCGCCGTGCTGGTGGCGAAGGAAGCTTCATTCTGGACATAGGTAACCTCACACTAAAAATGTAACCCTTTGAGGCCTGGAAGCAAGGACCACGTGTGAAACCATCTCCAATGTCATGTGGAAGGATGAGTTTTAAAAGCCACCCTGGAGAGGTTATCATTAAACCGAACCTTGCGCAAAGCTGGACTCGGAGGGATCGGTGTTTGCACATCTGTGGTTTCAGTGACCTTGACAGTTGTTTCCCAGTGTATGTAAAATCAGAAGTGGAACTTGTAACAAGAAGCAAATGTGTTTTTTGCCCTCTACTCCAGGCAGATTGGTGATGTCATGGCTGCTGTGTGCTGTAGCTCTGTCTCCTTTAATGCTTTTTTTTTTTTTTTTTTTTTTTTTTTTTTTTTTTTTTTTTTTTTTTTATCTCGATGCTAATGTGGCTTTGAATTTCTTCAGCTAAAGATCTCACAGCTCTTGGCATCCTGCCCCACAACATTTACCTGGAGCTCTTGCAACCTTCTATGACATCAGTTTTACTGCTGAGGGTGTAATTGATCTTACCCAGTCTCGAACATGCTCATTATAACATTCATTGTGGTTCTTTTCCAACACTGCTACGTGCCCATCTCGGGACGTCTACACAATATCCACCTCCGTATACTTTCTTTATTTGCATGGGGGTTATTTTTCTAGGGGTTATGGGGTTCTTTTGATGCTCATAAAGTGTGAGGATCAGAACAGCCCAGGTCAAAGAAGTTTAAAAAAAAAGGGGAAAAATATTGAGGAAGAGCTGCAGGCTGTGTTGTCTTTGTGAACTTAGCAGACTGAGTGGGTTTTTTATGTATTTCTTCTTTTCTAGTGATGCTGGTACCAGATGGCTGATTTACAAGTCAAAAACTTCAAGCATCCAGTCGTTCAGCCTCTTACTTCCAGAAGAGGATGGATTGTGCTTGATTGATTATGCTAATGTGGCCCATGGAAATTCTGTTCAGATGAGAGACTGTGGGTTGGAGGCACTGGGAGATGTGTCTTGGTGCTCATTTATGGGCTCTGCTGTGGGTCCCATCCCAGTCCTTGGAAGTCCAGCACCCGTGGAAAACCTGAGGAAGTGGGTGGAATGTGTAGCAGACTATCTGCAGAAAAACAGAATCCTCTTTGCTCATGGTTTAGGGTGGGTGCACACAGAGGAAGAGGGGATTTTCCTCCCCTTCTCTCCAGGAATTTGAGACATGGTTTCATTTTTCTTACAGTTAAGCACATTCAGTAAATAGCATAAACATCACAACTGAAGTGATACCTCATCAAACGCTGTGAAAAGGATGAAGACATTTAGATGACACATAAATACACTGAGTTTTCAGCCACGGTATACAGTGAACTACTTTCAATGGAAAATCAAGGCTTTCAAAGCAATTCATTTAACATTTCCATTTTAACACTTCCTCAAAGTCAATTGCAGCAGAGAACATGCAGCTCAGTTTGCTTCTTCAAACCACAACACAAAATAGTCCAGAACTTCTGCTATGAAGCAACAAAATCCCTCCAGGATAAAAATGCAAATTTTTTGTCCTACCACCGATGACACGGCTTAAGGGCTTTTCCAGTTTGCTGTCAAAGAAAGGATATGTCTTCATTGCTGATTAAATGCACTGCAATTAACTAAAGTTTCGTTTGGTTTGATATTCTCTCCTCCCAAGTTATGTTAATGTGGATAAATAGCGTGGATAAAGCAGCCTCTCCTTGAAATAAAATGTGGGCAGTTTAGTACAGGCTTGTCCTGAACTCAAGGGTGGCTCTGCTGAGGATGCTGAGGGGTTCATCCTGGGGATTCCTCTGCAGGAATTTGACTCATTTTCTGAATTTTTACAGCTGTATTATCTCAGCACACAGAGGAGCTGGGGGAAGTCAATAATCATAGAGTTATGGAATCATGGAATGGTTTGGGTTGGAAGGGACATTAAAGATCATCCAGTGCCACCCCTGCCATGGCAGGGACACCTCCCACTGTCCCAGGCTGCTCCAAGCCCCAATGTCCAACCTGGCCTTGGGCACTGCCAGGGATCCAGGGGCAGCCACAGCTGCTCTGGGAATTCCATCCCAGCCTTTCCCCACCCTTCCAGGGAACAATTCCTGCCCAAGATCCCATCCAGCCCTGCCCTCTGGCACTGGGAAGCCATTCCCTGGGTGCTGTCCCTGCAGCCCTTGGGAATTGTCTCTCTCCAGGTTTCCTGCAGCTCCTTCAGGCCCTGCAAGGCCACCCTGAGCTCAGCCCAAAGCTTCTCCTGTGCAGGCTGAACAATCCCAGCTCTGCCAGCCTTTCCTCCCAGCAGAGCTGCTCCAGCCCTCTGCTCATCCTGGGGCCTCCTCTGGACTCTCTCCAACAGGTCCATGACCAGTTGCTACCAAAAAGAAGAAGAAATTGTCCTGTGAGCAATTGAGGTTGTATTAACTAAAGCTTCAGGCTGTGTTTCTTTTGGCTAAGATTGGTTTAAGAGGTACAAAATGCAAGTGAAGATCTTTATATTTCAGTGGGCATTAACAAAAAGGCACCACTTAGGCTCCATGTTCTGCAGCAAGGACAATCCCTGAGTATTTCTTTCCAAGTTCCATATTTTTGTTTTATTCATTAATTGCTTCACTGGAATTCCCTTTATAATCAGATTTTAGGGGAGTAGTAGTACTGAGAAAAAGCCAACACAAGCAACCTCCCATCCTCTCCTTTACAAATAAAAATTAAAAATAAAGTCCACCAATAACAGTTTGTTCTTTGGTAAGGGGCTAATGGGACACAGGACTTGGCATGCTGGAACAGCCACTGGAATGAAGATATTATCATAAAAATCACTAAATCTTGACTTCATTAAAACCTATTTAATAGGATCGACATTTTTTTCCTGGCCAAAATTTCCAAAGTTATGTAATAAACTCTGTGTGCCTTATCCTCCAGGGTTATTTCCACACTCTATTAACAGGCTATAGCAGGTTTTTAAAATATGCAGCATGGTGTGGTGTGTACCTGGGAACAAGGAACAGAAAGTTCTTTCAGAGATTGTATGTACATATGTCTGTAGGCTGCATGAGCTTGCCTAAACAATTCACACCATTATCAGGAGGATCTTGGCAAAAACAAGAGAAAAAGAGATTCAGTCAGTTACATAACAGGCACATATCTCTTCCCTTCTTGAGCAATGGCTGCTTCCCCTCAACAAATGATATTTGGAGCGTTCCATAAAAACTGCTAACAAAATCAATTCCCGTGGCCTCTTCAGGAATGGAATTGGTGATGTGTGGGATGGTGAGATGCTGGCTTCAGTTGTTTAATCTTCTGGGTAATCCCAGATATTTGCATTCCTGGAGATTTCAAAATTCATATCTTTAAATATTTAGTTGCCAAAGGTGGATACAGAAAGCGTTAACTTAGGAGGAAAAGTGGAAGGACAAATTTCATTTTTTCCAGGCTGAGGCAGATCTGTACTGTAACTTTTGGGAGTAATCCACCTGGAAGTCCCCCCAGACACTTCTGACCATGCACAGATCCTGTATTTTCTGGATGTATGTGGATATTTCAGAATTTTGGGCTGGCCAGATGATCAGACCTGATCACAAGATGGGTGAGTGGAGATGGGGGTGCCACTCTTCCAGCCTGACCATCTTCCCCAGGGCACTGTACTCACTTTGGGAGCCTTTGCCCACTTATTTCCTTACCCTCAGATGCAGCAAACCCAAGATTCTTGGTAAAAACGACAGAGTTGGAAAGAAATTGCCTGAATACTCGCAGAAATTTTTCACTGAGGTGACCAAAGGATCTTTATGACTCGAATTCCTGAGTGCTGAGTGTTTTGACCAAAGCATTTGGTGCCTTGTAGAAGAGAAACTCCACTGCAAGGGGACAAAAAGCAGCCAAATCTGTGCAGGGACACCCAGAGCAGGCTGCAAGGAGGGACAGGCACATCCTCACGTTTCCTCCAGAGCATCCTCCCCACTCCTGGCACTCCTTACATGGGGACTTCCTGGCCCAGAGGCCGGATTTGTGTTTCTGTGTTTTACAGCTCACCGTGGGCTTTTCTTCCACAAACCGGGCTGAGCTTTCCAGTTTTATTTCTGGCTCCCGTGACATCCGATGGTAAAGGATCCCACAGCGTGGCTGTGTGCTTTGTGAAAAAGTGTGTGTGTGTGTGCTTTATCCCATTTCCTCTTCTCTCCACATCTTGCAGAGTGAGAAACAAAGGAGAAACATCCTGGTTTTGCCCTTTCTCAATCACTCAGGTCACGCTGTCGCACTCGAATTACTCGTGTTGTGTCTTGTGCAAACCAGGGCTTCCCATCTCCTGACAGCTATTTTTATCCCATTTGCATAAAAGCTGAACTTTTCCAGTTCTCCTGTAGCAAAACCAAACTTGTGGCTGCGTTTATATTAATATTATTAATATTAACGTATATAACATTAATTAACATATATAATATATTAATATATTTGTATATACCACAACATCTATAACATATGTATGGCACATAACATATATAAAAAGATATCATACAAAAATATATCAATTAACATTTCTGATATTAATTATTCACATTAACATGCCCTGTTTTGTATTACCACAGTAGGCATGTTACTGCTCAATGGAGCTGTGCTTTTTTTTGGTCTATGCCATTTTTTCCCTCGATAATGTAAATTGTCTCTGCTCTTTTAAGAACCACCTCAGAATTACAGCTCTGAAAATGCAAGGCAGGCTTGAAGGGAGTCTCTCTTTTATGTGCTGAGTTTGCTCCTCTCCGGCCAAGACAAGAAAGCTCTGGGGGCAAAGTGCTTTGTTCAGAGGGGAAGGAGTCTCTTCTATCCCTTTCCCACAGTTAAGAACAGCTTTTGTTGAGTTATGAGTGAAACCACTTACATAATCTATGGTCAGAAAGCTGAGCTGGCACGTTTTTGGGTGACTGGAAGTTGAACAAAGAGAAGACTATCGAAATTTCCCAGCTGACCTCAAACCAAAAACCTCCCATTAGGTTGGCACTTAGTTCACATTTACTGTGTAATTTGGTTTTGTACTGACTGCTCACACTGAGATTATCTCTGTGTAACTGTCAGTCATTTGCAGATGGGTTTTCTTGGGGAAGATGCATCAATGTCACAGCTCTCGCATCTGGAAATAGGTATTTAAAATCATGGAATGGTTTGGGTGGGAAGGGATCTGAAAAATCATCCAATTCCACCCCCTGCCATGGGCAGGGACACCTCCCACTGTCCCAGGCTGCTCCAGGCCCCAGTGTCCAACCTGGCCTTGGGCACTGCCAGGGATCCAGGGGCAGCCACAGCTTCTCTTCCTTCATATATCTAACCAAAATTTCCCCTATTTCAGTTTGAAGCTGTTCTCCCTTGTCCTGTCACTCCAGTTCCTGATGAATTGTCCCTCTCTGGATTCCCTGTAGCCCCTTCAGCTGCTGGAAGTTGCTCCACAAAACCTTCTCTTCTCCAGGCTGAACATCCCCAGCTCTCCCATCCTATCTCCACTGGGCAGGGGTTCCAGTTCCCTCATCAGCTTTGGAGTTGCTCCACCAGTTCCATGTCTTTCTAAGTTCTTTTGGGAACACCAGAACTTTATGCCATGTTCCAGGTGTGGTCTCACCAGAGGAATGTCTTACATCCCCAAATGCCTTTTCCCATCTCTCCACAGAGACTTGTTCTGCTTCCTTCCCTCCTTCCCCAGTTTCACTCTGCTTGTTTTAGAGGAGATTTGCTTGGCTTTGCTGGATGTCAACTACTGGGCATTAATTAATTAATTAATTAATTAATTAAATTTTATTTTTAGTTCATGCCGAACAGTCGTGAGGAACTTTTCAGGATGTATGTTTTAAATCATCAGTCTTTGTCTTCTGTGTACATTGTGATGTGCCAGCAGCTTCCTGAGCTTCTGGCCACGTCTGGAAGCAATCTCTGGGTCAGCCAGTGTGACTGTGTGGGATGGGCAGGATAAGCTGCATCCTACAGGACACCCAGCAAAGATTTCCCAGCTTTTCTCTATTTCAGAAGAGGTGGGATGCAGGAACCTCCTGCCCTCAGCAGCACCTCAGTGAGCTCCCTCAAAAGGCCACCCAAGTCTGGCACTGTGTGATTTTTTTTACAAACAGACGAAAAGCTTTTGGTTTGTGCAAGTGAAGACTTATGTCACAGCTGCATGAAAAATCATTATGACAGAAGGCTGGGAGAACAATTTCAGTGGGATTCAATCAGAGGCTTGTGTGGGACTATTCCCAGGCTACAAATTTACCTATTCCTTGGGAAAATTTGCTTTGAAAAAGCCTTCAGTTACAAATTTTCCACTGTGCTGTTGGACCTCTCGGCACACCAATGCCATGATTGTGTGTGAAGTGCATTCACCTAACAAAAAGGTGCAAACCTCATTTCTATCCTGGCTGAAATTTGGAATCCACTCAGCTGTTTTAATGGAGCATCACCTAATTCACTGTTACTCCCCACATGAATCTTTTGCCATTATTCTTTCTCTTTCTCCTTTCTCTTTCCCTCCCCCAGCTCCAAACTCCCTTATTTGCAATTACAGTCTTTTTTAGCGAGGAGCAATGGCTTTTTAATTTTCCCCCAGAAATGGAAGTGTGCAATTATTATGCAAAGCAGCTATCTTTTAATTCCCCAAAATTTCCGGTGTACACTGTAATCAGTCATTTTCCTCTGCACGTTTTACTGTCTGGAATTGTAAGCCTGGAACATTAGAAAACTATAATAAATAATTCAGTGATTTCCTTTCAGCTTCATATTCTACTTTGCTGAATATGTTTGGAGGTGTAAATATCTCTCTGGAGGGGGATAATTTTAAGTTTAGTTTTCTAATTTGATTAAGGAAGCAGCGCCTGCCTATTTCCTCCTCGGGCAGGAGTATGAGTGCACCAGGGAGATATTCAGATATCAGTGTAGGTGTGTTTAATACTTTCCTCCTAATTGTATTTCCTTTTCACTAAATAAGAAAAGTTGTATTGCAATGGGATTAATCCTCCCATATTCCCCCACCTCTTCTTTTTTTTTCTTTTCCCTGGTTTAATTGCCTTATTCCTCACAGGCAGAATCCCAGAATTGGAAAAGACCTTGACTGAGTCCCAGCTGTGCCCAATGCCCTCCTGGTCACCCTGCCCAGGGCACTGAGTGCCACATCCAGGTGACACCTGCAGGGATGGGAACTCCAAACCTCCCTGGGCAGCCCCTGCCAAGACTGTTCCTGTGCTGGAAGTTCCATGGTAGACCAAAAGAGATTTCTCTAAATGAACTGATGAAAGACTATTTTGTAAGTGGTAAACTGGTCTAGAGGTCCAAGTTTTGTCTTTGAACGTTGTCTGTGAGAAAGAAAAGAAGCTGTTGGGGTAGAGGGGAAGTGTTTTGAAGGTTTTATTCTGATTCTTATTATTTTTTTCTGTTTGTAGTTTTTTTAATAAGCTTGTCTTTATACCCTTTTAAGTTTTGAGCCTGCTTTGCTTTTCCTCTAATCCTATCTCACAGGAAAAGAAGAGTAAATAATTCTAATGGGCACTCAAACCACTACACTAATTTTGGGAAATAGAAATTAGTGAACTTGAAACCACTACAACACCCTTTCCAGGGAGAAATTCCTGCTGATGTTCAACCTTCCCTGGTGCAAAACATGTAAAGTCTGTTCTCTCCATCTCACAGGTAAAGGAGGGACCATCTTACATGAGGGAGCCTTTAGCAAACAAAACTTTTAAACCTTCAGTTTCCATATGGAGTTGTGGCTAGCAAAGAGCTGTGACAAAAGAACAGATTTCACTTAGCAGCTCTCAGGAAATATTTCAACATATTTTGCAGAGGTGAATGTGATAATTCATTAGTACAAAATGGCCATGTGTTATGTTAGAGGAGAGAGAAAACAGTGCAGAGCCACACAGGAGTACAGGTGGCCTTAAAATTGTGATTTTTTTTTTCTTATGTAAGCTAAGGGTTCTTCTGTTTGTTTTCAAAATGTGTGAGATGAATTTGCTTTATCTCTTCAAGCTATTCCTTGAAACTAGGAGAGCTCAAATTGGGGCCTTCCAGGACTTGAAAGGACCCCACAAGAACCCTCAGAGGGAATATTTACAAGGGCCTGGAGTGGCAGGGCTTCAAGATGAAGGAAGGAAGATTGAAATGTGAGATTAGGAAGAAATTGTTCCCTGGTAGGGTGGACAGGCCCTGGCACAGGGTGCCCAGAGCAGCTGTGGCTGCCCCTGGATCCCTGGCAGTGCCCAAGGCCAGGTTGGACACTGGAGCTTGGAGCAGCCTGGGACAGTGGAAGGTGTCCCTGCCACGGCAGGGGGTGAAAAAAGATGATCTTTAAGGTCCTTCCAACCCAAACCATTCCATGACTCTTGGATTTTATGAAAAAATACATGTAAAGAAAGCCTAAATTAGAGCATTTTGGAGAATGCTCCAGTACTACTGCAGGTTGAATTTTTTTTGTCTTATTAATCTCTAAATATCACAGTGCTTTTTGGACTCCCCACAAGCTGTAGGGTGCTGTGTCCAGCCCATTCATTTCCTTGGCAGGTATGGATGTGCTGTGGCATTATTTAAAATCGAATCCTTCTGAGTACCTTTGGTGAGGAAGCTGGGCCTGCTTGAGGTGTGCTGCAAGCATCCTTGTCAGGAGCTCCTGAATCCAGGGAAGCTCCTGAATCCAGGGGATTTCAGCTCAGTATCTGGACACCACTGGTGTCTAAGAGAGAGCTAAAGGCAAAGTGCAGGAGCAGGGGGCACTAAGAAATTTTAAATCAATTTTGGGTGACCAAATCCTATCTGAAGGAGGGAGGGTGTAGGGGTGTGGAGGAAGGTTGTTGTTACCCATGAGGTTTAGGTGGGTTTAAATTCTTTGTGATGCCAGCCCTTTGGCAAGGACTGGGTCACTCCAGAGCTTTTGGCAGGTTCTTGAGAGCAGCCTGTGCTCTGAGGGAGGGAAATTCCTCAGGACCTCACCCATCATCTCCCCCTTCACAAACCTTTGGTTCTGCACGGCACCAAAGCCAGACATGCAAAAAGCACCATGAAAAAAATGCAACTGGAGCATTCTTGGCATGACTTGGCATGTGGGAGCAGAGAGATGGGGAGCTTGATAGGCTTCCAGACGTGTTCTGCAGACTGAAGAAGTGCAAGCAGTTGGATAAGCATCTGAACTTTTGTGTGTTTATCTGAACTGAACTCGAACTCCCAGCCACTTCAGAGTTTGCCTAGCAGTGGCTAATAATTACTAGAAAGCTTGTTAAAATTGGAAAGTAATCTCAATAGTGAATTAATCCACAAAAGGACAAAAACAAACCCTCTCATTTATGCTGTGCTGGCACAGGAGTTTGGGGCAGACATTTGTCTCAGTAGACAGTCAAGAAAAACCTTTGAAAAAACCAACATATTGCAAATTCTCCTCTGCTTTAAAAACTGTTGAGAAACTGCAGAAAAAAAAAAAACAACAAAACAACCAAAACAAAAGAAAACAAAAACAAAAACAGGTCGGATTCCAGTCCTTTGTAAGTCAACAGCATAACTATGGAGTTACCTGGTGGAGTGAAGCCAGACTGGGATCAGACAGTGCCGGACACTTCTTAAGGTGGAGTTACATTATCAAAACACAGGCAGTCAGTGGAGGCTCATTACTGTGAAAAATGTGTTTGGGATCCTGTCTGGAAATGATATGGTCGGCTTTCTCAGTAAAATGCATTCTTGAATGAAATAAATAAAGCCTTTCTGGTTATGCAGGCTCAGCTGTCATTTACGACCTCTTTAGTGACGTTAAACTTTAACGTGATAAGAGCGTGGTGAGCAGAGAGAGCAGTTTCCACCCACAAGGATAAATATTGATCTGGGTGATAAAGAAGAACAAACATTCTGATGAAGTGGTAGGAAAGAAACTGAACCCGATATGGGAGGGTTGTTTGGGCAGTTAAAGAAAGTTAGTCTTTCAACTCAGAACAGGGAAGGGCAAGGGGATGGCTTATCAAAAGGTTGTTTACAGGATAATAAAGTTTCTGCCTTCAAGCTGTAATATTTGCCTGTACACAAACAAAGAGATGATGACCAGGGTGAAGTTCTGGTGGCAGTGGAAGAAGTGGCAGCTTTGCTGATAACTCGTGGAGGTGTTTATAGCTGGAGGGCTGTGCAGGGCTTCTGATGCTCTGTGCAGGTCTGCTGGCAGCAAAATTGCTGAAGTCCATCCTTGGCCAATGTCTGCCTGAAACCAAGCCTGCACTTCTCTGCTCCACTGAACCTCAGGTTGATGATTAGTCTGACACTTTAGAAAAGTTTGAATTTTTAAGCTACAATGAGGCACTTTTTATTTATTTTTTTTCTTTTCTTTTTTTGGGGGGGGGTTCATTTTTTTAAAATTTTTAAAGCTTAATTTAACTGAACTTGCCTCTTTTGACAGCTCACCTAGAAGGAGCAGCTTTCTGCTGGGCCTCTGCTTTGGTGAGCTTCACGTGAGAGAGCCTGGCTCGGGCTGGGAGCAGGGAGGGTGACATGTCCTGCATGGCAGGGTCATGTCCCTTGTCACATGGCATGGCCAGACAGCACCAGTTTCTGGGAGGTGAAGACAAATGAAAGCCTTGAACTACAAGAGCCTCTAGTGACAGGACAAGAGGACAATGTGTTCAAACTGTCAGAAAGTGGGGTTGGATGGGACATTGGGCAGGAATTGTT
>VZUA01086834.1:16770-27706 GCA_013401035.1 Horornis vulcanius
TAAAAATTCTTTGCACCTATTTTCATATATATTCCATGGGAAATGGTAACTTTAATGCTTGGGAGAACCTGATCCCTCAAGGTGCAGATATCAGAGTGATTTGTAAAGTGGAACAGACAAATTAATACATTTCAACCTTGACAGATATTGAGTTTGTACCAACATCCTGTTCTTGGCATATGTCCACCCCAACCATTCTATTAATCCATTTCCAGGAATTATTGTTGTTTCAAAACTAAAATCTATTTTCAGTACATTACTATACTTTAGCTCTCTTATGAGAGAACAAAAAAGTCACATTCATGTACCAGCATCTGCACTTTAAAATAGAAAATAAAAATTGAATACAATAAAGCAAGAAATATTCCATAGGTCTCATTGAAATAGAAACTTATTTGAAAAGAAGTAGAATGTTCATGTTTCTTCTACAATTGGGACAGGAATTCCCAGTGAGAGGATGTATACAATTTGAAAATGTCATGCTATATCTAGAAGGTAACATATCCTGAGATGTGGTCTGAGAATAAGTGTTGTCCTCAGGTTAGCATGTTCCAGGTTATGACAAATCTTCTCAATGTCCTGGAAGACCATTTCCTGGCTGGAATATTCTCTATATTAAAATCTGATTTATTACAACTTAGTGTATATACACCTTTTCCCTTATATTCACTTGTCCTGTCTCATTCTATATCATTGACTACAAGAGACATTAGCAATACTTTTTTGTATTGCATATTTCAGTTAAGTATGCTTTTTTGTGGCCTTCCCTGGGAAAATTATTTTAGATTAATTGATAGCTTTTGTCTGGTGGTAGTCCTGACTCTAGTTTAAAAGTCAAACAACATTATTTACTACCTCACTAATACAATATTTTAAATTGCTTCCTGTCTAGAGATTAGACATCCTGAATTGTAGCATTTGAGGATTTATTTACCCATCTGATGCAGGGAACATTGTATGTTGATGTATACAATGTATGCTTCTGTTGTATGAGGAACTCAAACCAAGAATAATTTTAACCATCTGAAAACCATTCTAACCTCCAAAAATGTGTTGTCAGTAATCTCTTATGTCCTTTAGCAAACAGTTTATTAATCTATTGGTCTATGCATTATGGATGCACATGGATGGACTAGTGTGTGGAGGGTTAGAGTTCATAAGAAACCTTGATCTGAAACATACAAGGATGAAGCCACCTCATAACAAGGAGCTGTGTTGCTATATTTTTTTTTTCTAAAATATGTATTTTAAGTGAAGATTGCCTGTTTTTTCTTCTTCTGCATGTCTTTTGTTTTCCTAAGATTTTATAGTTCAGTGTTTTGCTTGTAGACATAGACACTTTTAACTATAGTTCTCCCTGGTTTTCCCATTTTGAACTGTTGCTTCCATTACAGCTAGAAGAAGTGCATTCTCCCTTTTACCTACCACTCAGTTTATTTGTGTTGTATTTTGTTGCTATCCGACTGGTTTAGGCAAAGAAATTTGTAAATAAATGTTTGTCCTTAGTATATTAACGCATGAACAGCAATGTTTGTGATATTTGAGTATGATTAGCTCTTGAAAAATTCATCAAATATATTGAGATCTGCATCGCTTGTTAAAAATTCATAAAAAGTTTTGAAGGGTGAAAATGGTTTGACAAGTAGGCAGGCCACAAAGAAACTGACACATCAAGGGAGGAAGATCAAACAGGAATAGAGCAGCATATTCATACTGGAGGCTGAGAGCCTGGCTGCACTCCAAGGAGGTTGAAAGAACAAGTAGACATGAAATATAGAGAAAGAATAGAGACAGGAATCTCAAGGTGGGGAAATGAAAGACCATTTGACATTCAAAAAGGATTTTTTAAACATCTTTGACATGCAGTCAATAAATTCACCTCTGCTTTGCTTATTTAACTAGATGCAAAAGTTTTCTTGTGATGGAAATGTACACCGCATGAAATTTTCAGGAAATTATCTCCTATTTAGGAAGGGAATACTCAAGGGATTTGGAAAGGGTCTCGAAATAATCATTGTGGCTTTGATGTGGGGTTGTGAGTCAAATAGGCTCTACAGTGAAGTAATCTCTGTTACCTGGTAGCTGTGATTTAACCTTAAACCTTAATGATTTATGTCTACTACACCAAACATGAACTGTGTCCTTCAAACCCTGCCTATTAAAAGATCCCATTGTTTTTATTGTAAGTATTTTATTAAAGGTGCTGTCACATTTATATAGAGAAAGTCTATTGGTTATGTGTGTATGAATATTCCTAAATTTGAAATTACTGGGAAATGAGACAGAAAATATTTCATTAGTTCCATTATATTTATTTATTTTGTATTAAGCAAGCATTTAACACAACATCATAAGAGCTATCTATGTAAGTGTCAATCTGAAATATATTTAATGATGTTTAACAATGCTCTAGTCAATGGCTGTACCTGCCAACCTACAGGGACACTCATCCATTCATAACATTTACACATATATGGTATGTGAATAGGACAGAAAATGGGTCTTTTCCTTCCACACTTCCACATATCTGTTATGCAATTGATGCCATCCATCAAGGAATTTCAAAGGGCAATTGGTAAAAGAAAACATAAGACATTCATCTCAAGAGGCCTGATTCTGTTTTATTAGATTCTGCCTAGGTTTTTCTCATGCTTTGAAGCAGAGGTAGCAGCAAGGGATCAAGCAGTAAAAGCCTTTTAAAACTTCAGCCTCCTCTCCAGCTGGGTTTTGAATCAATTTTTTTTTCACTGGGCCAGCAGTTGTGCTGTATAAGTGTAGAGCACTGCAGTATTAAAAACTTGATAAAAGTTAGCCTGCCCTTTCTTATTCCAGGGAAATTTTACAGGACAACACAGAAGACAAGGCACCAGTAAGGTTACAAATGTCAGAATACCTGGTTTGTTTTGGTTTGAAGAATTTAAGGTGGGAGTCTGGAAGAATATTCCAAAATTTTACTCTTGAAGGTCAATTTTCCCCATGTTTTTTGAGATCCTCATGCATTAGTGACTCTGTCCTTCTGCGCTAGGCAGTTCTAGATGTGTACATTAGGATGGGAATAAATAATTTTATCCACTGGATAAGTCGGAGAATCCTGTTATGAAAAGTTTTTGAAGTTCATTTCTATGGAAGACCTAAACGAGACAGAAAATTTACAAGACCCTCACAAATTTGAAATGAGGCATTATAATTTTGTCTTCTTTCTCTTGCAAATCGCTCAGGTACTGCCCGAGGAAACAAGGCAGCCTGCAGTCCCAGAAGCTATTTACAGAAGAAATGTACTCTGTGGTTCTGCCAATAACAAAACAACGAAGCTATACATCTCAAAATAATTTAAGAAATCTGCTTTTGTGTATTGTGTCTAAGTATTGGAAGATGGAGTCCTTCTCGTGTGCTTTGTAGTTGCTCTGGGGTGCGTCCCCTGGAGGTGCAGGTGTGCTTTGTGCCTTGGCTGAGGAGCCCAGCTGGGGCGGCTCCGAGCCCTTGCCTCAGGTGCGCTCAGCGCGGCCGCCCAGGTGCAATTAATGCCTTTTAATTAATTCAATAAATTGCCTGCAGCTGGGGGGGACAGGAACCTGAGCCTTTCTCACAACCGGGGGTGAGGAATAAGGCTGCTGTGACCGAGAGCTGGGGCTGCTCCTCTGGCCTGCAGGTCTTCAGACACTCAGGTAAATTGTTTTTGTTGGCCATAGGGGAGGGGCTCGGTTTTAGTCCTAGTGAGGAATAATTCTCCACGGCTATCAGGCCCCGTCGCTTGAGCTCTCGGCTTGGCCACTCCGACTTGGGGTGATGCCCTCACAGCTCCGCAGGGGCTCTGCCCTCTGCCCCTGCAGTTCTTGACTTTTCTCAGGGTGATGGTTTTGTGTTATATATGCATATATGTATGTATGTGTATATATATATATAAAAGTATAAATACACTGAGAATATACTTTTTTTTTCCACACACACACGCATATATACACACGCGCAAACAGACTCTCAGGTTTTATAAACGTGGGGCCAGTTTTCGCGTTGGATGCCCGCAGGAAGGCAGCGATCTCTCGGCCCCTGTGGGGTCCGTGCCGTGGTTCTGTGCCGGTCCCGCCGCTCCTGCCGCCAGCACCGGCCTGCCCGAGCCCCTGGCATGTTTTAATGGCTCTTCATGTCCTTATTCCGGCACGACAGTGGCTGTTGTGCCTGATCATTATCTTCCTGATCGTTACAATTCCCGTCTCTCTTGGGCTTTTTATCCTAAGTAGGTTTTTCCGGCAGATCACCCCTGCTAATCTGTCACTGGGAGCCGCTCGGGAGAGCCGAGCCCCGGGAGGGTAGCGGAACCCCCCGAGTCCTTTTCTTGCAATTAACTCAGCTGTGTTCCAGGTTTCCATTAGAGCACGATAATTGGTAAGCTGAGGTATTGTAGGGTGCTGCAATATTTTTATAGTTTTTGATTTATTTTCCTCTGGAGAGGTGATCCTGTTGTGTAGGTCATTTTTGGCTGGAATGACAGAAGCTGTGCACCAGTGAAGTGATTTACCTCAGCTACAACCATGTGTGTAATGCACTTCCAGCCTCTTTGTCATGTATGCTACATGTCATGAAATATTATTGTTGAATGCTTAATATACCAGTGCACAGCAGGAGATAATATCAGATTAATTACACTGGGGTGTATATAAATTACAGCTTTGAAGCTGTGGTTGCTCAAGTTCATATGCTGCTTTATACTCTGCTTTTAAGGGTATCAGGTGAGCTGCTGCCTGCACTGCTCAGGTTAGTAGCTTTCCTTAAAGATCAAGTATTTTCATACTCAACTTTACTATGGCTTCCCATCTTTGGGATTAAAAAGAAAAAAAGTACAAACTTGTTGTAGAAAAATATATTGTTAGGCTACTGCAAAGCTAAAAGAAGACTATAAAAATGAAGTTATGGGAGCTCATGTGTTGGGGTGACTGTGAAGGTGGTCTTCTCTTCCAGTGAGTTTCAGTTCTCACTGTTACAGCCCTCTGCTGCTGCCTTTAGAAGACTTTTCATTCTAGTTGCTTTCTCCATAATCTACATCTGATCTGCACTTCAAATTCTTGATGAACACTTTGTGTTCAGCTCTCCTTTTCCAACAGCAGTTTCTGGTTGTTAGAATCTGGTTTTCCTACCTAAGGTGTTGAGATAAGTATCTCCTACTGCAATTCTTTAGGTTCTTCTTTGCTTTTCCATGCCTTAAGACTTTGAACAAAGCTGGCTGCCTGTAAGCTGTGAGCTTCAAAATACCTTTATATCCCTCCCTTATTTTACCCCTTCAAGAACTGCATTACTATTCCAAACTTTCTAGTATTCCTTTGATACTGAGTTTAGACTACTAAAAAGGGACAGGTAATGGGATTTAGGTCTTAGCTAGTGTTTGCTGAAAAATCAGTATGGAACTTTTCACTGGGGAAGGAGGAGCGTTTTGGATGTGAGAGGGAAGTCAGGCCCTTTGCTTAGTGCTATGTTGCATTTCTTAGCTGGTCTCAGGGATGTGCTAGAAATAGATACATGTGTCAGTTTGCTTCTTAACAGCATTTCTGTTTTGTTACCAACCACACAAGTCTAGCATATTTAGAAGAATTTACATGTATAATGTGCATTTTACATTTGATGCAGGGACTGTGTTGTGCTGTACTCACAGCTTCCTCTTGCTAACAAATGTTAATGTGTTTTTGCATGGGCTGTTACCCAAACAGAAAATTGCAGGTATCCATACCTAACCCTTGTGCTTAGCCTTGCAAATAATGAACACTTGTGGGTCAGTGTTCAGTCAAATCTAGTCACAACACCTATTTTACAGTGCATGTAGTCTTTCAGGATAACTTTACTGTGAAAAGAAGGGATGAAAGCTTCACACTTTGCAGCAGGCAAGATTTTGGTCATTCTGTGATCTGTGTGTTCATGCCTAACCACTTCCCTTCATCTGTTTGCCACTCATCTTCATCCTCATAACATTTGTTTTGTTCTGGGTTTTTTTGTTTTGCTTTTTCTTTGCTGTCCTTCCTAAAAAGACATTTATGACGCTTTTAAAACTTATATGACCAAAACATGACTTGATTTCATCTTTAACTATCAGTGTATCCTTTAGATGAAGACTTAAAAAATAATAATGGCCTGTGTGTATTATGAGAATTTCCTCTCTGTTCAAGTCCATATGGCCAAGGCCATTAATACCAGAACTTTTTTTTTTTCCAGATTCAGTAGGATCATATCTGAATTTTGCTAAACCAAGTTTGCTTCTTTCAGAAATTTTTGTGCAAGGATTCCCTAGAACTTAATTGGTATAAACCATCAGACTCAGTGCAGACTTTTTTTGTTGAGTTCATTTTTGTTGAGTGTCATCATATTGATGACAAAGTTAAGCCATTTATGCAGTAATATCAATGACATAATATATCCATGGGAGCCTTGGAAGTCCAAGGACATCACCAGTCAAGAGGAAGAGTAGCATGGGAGCTGACTCCTCACTATATGTAGCTAAAGTTTCTACTTTAGTGTTTAATAATAAACTCTACCCATTTCTATGAATTTAAACGCTTTAAACATACTAAATAGAAACTTCACAAATGTCAAAACTGGGCATCTTTGTAGGAGATAGTTTTTAGTTCTTGAACAAATAAAAGGGTAAAACAAACCTTATAATGATTGTTGAGCATGGTTTGACTCAGACTCAGGCCTGTGATTTCTTTTGGCTGGTTTACAGTGAGTTTTACAATGTGTTCAAGGACTACTTTAAGGGTCCTATGGGATCCTTCAGGTATACATTTGGTTTTCCACTGTTACCTGTGGATTTCTTAACGAGGCTTGTGAAACACCTCTCTGAGAGAGGAGCAGTGGGTTAATGGCACAACCTGATTCAAACTGGCTTGTCTGCAGTCTGTGTGACTTTCCATACAAAAGCAGGGTATGCATAACTACTGTATCAGTAAAGATAAGTTTTGCAGAGTTTTTTTCTGGCATCTCACGTGAACAGAACAGATGACAGCAGAACAGCTTGTTCTGCTCTTTTTTCAATGAATACTAAAGTGTTCAAGTTTTATACTCCTCAAAACAAATTCAGAAAAAAATGACATTAGAGGTTTTTAAAGTTAGAACCGGTTGTGATGTTTCAGATCTGAGTATGTGTAAGATGTATGATGTATATGATGAAGTATTCTGATGTTTATTCCTATTTGTGGGGAGCTAATCCTGGCTCTCCAGTATGAGGATTCACTGGTATTTTACGCTTAGGATATTTGATGTTGTAAATGCTTGCCTTTGGCCTTAACTTCTATAACCCTACATATCAACATGCCGATAGGAGAGTCTTTGCATATTGGAATTTACCTTGCTGCTTTGATAATTATTTTTATGTAAAACTATTCTAACTTTTCTCTGAAATGAGATTTTTCTTAACCCACCCCATACTTAGGAAAAAATACCTTGATGAGAATGCAAAACTATTGCTTCATGAAAGATTGTTATGTTAATAATTAAAAAAAAACCCAACAAACCCACATTATTTCTTGCTGGTATAAACTACCAATTTAACTTTCCAATTCCAAACCCAAATGAACTGGGTGCCTTGAAGCCTTTTGTTCTGGAAATTAGGGTTTTTTTGACAGGATGGTGTTTGGTGCTTTTGTGGAAATTTATGTTTAACTACTTAGTTTTGGATTTTTCAAGATACAGCCCCTCTCTTGTTTGTTGTGACCTTTTCTGTTTCGCTGAGTTTGCTTGCTTCCCAATTTCCACTCCTCAGGAAAAAGTGTCTGTTTTGCACTGCTGATGCTCCATTCCAGCATCACTGATTACTGAAGTTATGTCATCTGTCAATTTGCACAGTATCTATAATATCCCTCAGACTGGGACTGGCACCTCTGAATTTTTTTGTCCTCCTGCTGATGATTTTGTCCTTGTAATGATGTTGCTTGATTTACTATTGTTAGCTTTTATTCAGGCTTCAAACTCTATTTCAAATCTGTCTTCTTTTCTTTGAGTTCAGGAAATGGTTGTTTTGGGGAGTTTGTGTCTTTTTACAGGGTAGGCTATAAAATTAATATGCCTAACCTGTAATCAGTGCAGTGACATGAGTTTTTTGGGTTTAGTGTTTTTAGACTTATGTAAAATGTCATTTTTCTGAACATAAGTGTTGCTGTAGCATGCTAACAATTTACACTTGTGTAGAAGGAGTCAATCCAGGATGGCCTTGTGTGTCTAATTGTGAGTGTTCATGCATGGAGACAAAGGTCAGCTGTTCTTGTCTCATCAAAATGTAGTAGTTGATATTGCACTGTTAGTAGGTGCCACTAAACCGTGCCAGTGATAACAAAAAGATGAATAGTAATTTCTTGTGTAGAGCAAGCAGAGTAATTTGACTTGATTCTACTATATATGTCAGTGTTAGCAGAATGCAAACACTTCCTGAGGATAGCTGATGATAACAGCAGATGTGCAGCTGCTGAGGAATAAACTTTCTTCAAGGATAGAAGAGCAAAACTAGAATTCCTGGAGGTGAATTACTCTTCCTCAGACAATCTGTCTGATGTGTTTAGAAAATATTGTTTACTAATTTGAGTTCCTTTAGCTTGACATTGGAGGCAGCTTTATTTTCTGATACTACTCTTGATATTAAATAAATACTTTTTTTGGGGAGTGCTTTTTTTTTGCCTGAGTTGTGCAGTATTAGAAGTATTGCCTATGCACTTAAATAATGCAAAAACAAAGTTATGCTTGTGCTTTTCTTTTTCCTAAATTCTTCTCTGCCTGCTTGAGGTCTGTTAAAAAAATGTGCAAATGGGGGACATCTAGGATTTTTTAATGATAAGAATGTCATAGAAGCAAGTCTGTTATTTAAGTGATAAAAACTATGGTTCAATCATAATTTACTTAATATTTGAAAGAAAAGCCTTAGTGCTAGTGTGGAATTTAGCAAAAATCTGTTATCTCAGTTTGAGAGCTAATGTCTTTTTTGTGAAGAGTGCACTTTAAAATATTCATCTAGTGCTTAAAAAACTTCAGCTTTCCTGGCCTATGAGCTGGATGCTTTTGCTCTAAGTACCCCAATATACAACCCATAGAACCATAGAATTGTTTGAGTTGGAATGGACCTTAAGGTCATCTAGTTCCCACCTGCCCTGTGATGGGCAGGGACACCTTGCAGTGCATCAGGCTGCTCTGGGTCCCATCCAGCCTGACCTTGGACACTTCAGGGATGGAACACCCAC
Source organism: Horornis vulcanius (assembly GCA_013401035.1). Taxonomy (NCBI): domain Eukaryota; kingdom Metazoa; phylum Chordata; class Aves; order Passeriformes; family Scotocercidae; genus Horornis; species Horornis vulcanius. The sequence continues at coordinate 25,980 of VZUA01086834.1, forward strand.
AGCTTCTCTGGGCAACCCCTGTACCAGGGCCTCACCACCTTCACAGTAAAGAATTTCTTCCTAATGTCTCATCTAGACCTACATCCTCTCAGTTTAAAGTTATTTCCCCTTGTGCTATTGCTGCATGTCCTTATAAAAACCTCTTTCCAGGTCTCCTGTTGGTTCCCTTACTGAAAGGTGCTATAAGCTTCTCCTAGGAGACCTTGAGAGGTCTTTTTTACTCCAGACTAAGCAGCCTCATTTCTCTCAGCCTGTCTTCTTAAGAGAGGTGCTTCAGCGCTCTGGGTATCACTGTGGTGTCTTCTGCCCTTTGCTCTGGGCCCCAGAGTGGACACAGTACTCCAGATGGGGTTTCCTGATGGCCTCAGAGGTCTTCTCCAGCATTAGTGATTCTGTGGTCTCTTGTGAGGCATCACTGCTGGGAAGACAATGGCTCTGGTAAGGGAGGGTGTGTTTCAAATGAATACAAACAAGCATTTATTGGGAACCAGGAGTCTTAGCTCTTCTGTGTTGGGTAGGCATTTCTAAAGCATCAGCATGAAGTAACTTTGTCACAGCGTCATTGTTGGAATTAGGATGTGAAGGTTGAAAATAGTTTTGAGTTCTAAAAATTACTTCCCACAGTACTTTTAGTGTTTCCAGTGCTTATGTTTGGCATATTTACAAGGAATTAGGCTGAGTAAGAAATTAAAATCAAGAACTTCCAAAAGGCAAGAGCAGGGCTGAGAGCTGCACTTGGAGGGACTCACGTCCTAGGACAGTCCTGATGGCACTTTTGGGGATGGAAATAGAGCTGAAAGTGGTTGATTAGGGACAGGTAACAGAGATGGTGCAGGACAGAAAGATCAGACAGAATTACTTAAGAATATAAAAATTCTAATTGCCAGGGGAAGCAGCACTGTTTCTCTGAGTAATTGCTCTTTAGTCACTAAGCAGTGTTACCAATTATCCTGCACCAGGGGGTATGCACATTGCTTTTTTTTTGTTTGTCTTTGGAATTAGGTGAAGGTACTAACAGCAAAGGAAACCTTTGTGTTGGAAACAATAATAGTCTTTCCTCATGACCTTCCTTCATCAATGCTTCACATACCCCATACCTCACACGTCATTATAATTACTGCTTTTTCATCAGCTTTTCATAATTTGTACTACAGTAGACCATCAACAACTCAAATTCCCATCCATAAGGCAAAGTTAGATCGGCTCATGAACAGAAGTTGCTTACTCAGCATTTTGATTTAGAAGTGTCATTGGCACCAGGATAGTGTGAATATACATGAAAAACTCAAGGTCTCGTATATTTAGTTTTCCTTATCCCTCAAAGCATTAGAATTTTACAGGGACAAAGCACTTGTCTAAACAAATGTCCTGTGCTTTCAACATGATGTGAAAAAATGATTGGCAAAACTCATTTACCTTTTAAGCTGAGGACTTGTTTGGGAATGAAAGAAGTGTTTTTCAGTGTCAGTATTTACTGTTTTTTAAATACACTAGGGGTAATTATTCTCCTTTCAGTAGATATTAAGTGAGAATAAGTGGCAAGTAAGACAAAGTAAAATGTTTGTGTGGAACCCAGCCAGAAGTGTGTGTCTATTTATAATCTTTAGCCTTCTGCTCTGCAAGGCTAACTGCTCTTGTCTTTTCTGCAGAAAGTAAACCTGTGTCACTTTAGGGGTCTGAAGCTGTTACAGGATAATTTTAATGGCTGAATTTCTTTTTTTCACTGA
>VZUA01086836.1:4430-21503 GCA_013401035.1 Horornis vulcanius
CTCCATTTCCTCAATAGAATTGCTATGTTTCATAAAATACAGACAAACTAGTCATGCTTTATGTCAAGGGAGCATTTACAAATAGTTTATAAAGGATTTAGATGATTAACCATATATTAAGACAGTTAATCAAATTTAAGAGGCTATTTTAGAATTCTACAGATCAAGCAGTTATTTATAATCCTTGTTATTGCTTTCTACCTTATATCTAACCCTAATGCACACCATTAGAATATTCTGCTAACTCTATCAATTATTTGTGTTAGCAGAATAAATCCAAACAAAAAAACCCCCCAAATCCTATCGTAAGGAATAGGTTAGATAATTAGGACATTGAGACTCCTAGACTAAATGAACGAGACCCAAGAATCAAATCAGTGGAAATAATTAGCCTCTGCCATGATTTAGATGCTTCAAGGTCCTTAAAAATTTCAGCCCTCATCACTGTGCACATGGGATTTAGGCAATTTTAAAAAGCTGGCAAAGTGTCATCTGAAAAGGCACAAATGCTGCAGTAACTGCAACAGCTGAGGAACACACATTTTCTTCANTGAGGAACACATATTTTCTTCAAAAAACCATCAGCATCATGACAGGCTGCTTAAAGCTTCGGTGCTTCATGCTGGTTGGGAAAAAAATCCAGACAATGGAAAACTTGAGGAATGTTAAATTTAACTGTTATCCTTACAAAATACAGTTCAGCTCAGTTAGAACAGAATGAAAGTTATTTCTTGTCATTTTATTCAGTCGTTTGAAGCAGTGTCTTCTCTTTTTCATAGTTTTTCACTTGGTACTGGGCACATAGAATGTTTTTAATGAAGAAATAACTACAGACTACATTTTATTGTGGTATGATTTATATAGTTAAAAAAAACTGTTCTGGAAGTATAGTGTATTTGGTGCTATTTTTGCCTAGGAATGGAAACTCGAACTGGAAATAGAGTCATTCATTCACACTTACAGGATGACATCCCGTTGACAGGCATGCAAACTTGGAAAGGTGCTACGCAGTCACTCTTAAAATACTACACTGTATTTTTTTCCTTCTAAGCTTCAATTAAGAAAATGTTATAAAGGGATCAGTACTTTGTGAAGGCTAAGGCTTCATAATTTGCAAGAGATCCTCTTTCAGAAGTACAAAGACAGAAAAGCAGAGGTCCTAACTACTAAATAAACTGTTTTCACAACAAAACTGGCACATTCAAGCCTCTCTGCAGTGAGATATTGTCAGGAGTTCTGCTTGTTCACACTGATCTCAAAGAGCATTCCCCAGTCCCATCAGAAAGGTCATCAATCCTTCCTGCCAGGTAGTCTGTTATTTGCTTTGGTTGTTTTTTTTTTTCTCAATTTGAGAAGAATAAAAATCATAAAAGGTGTGAGAATATGGTTGAGGTAGATAAATGTAGCGATTCTAACGGAGCTGAAATGCTGTTGGTGCTAACAAGCCCTGAGCAAGTGATCTATGTCTGGCATGCTCTGCCAAACAAACTGCAATTACAGTAGAACCAAAAATAAAACAAGCAACTTTAAACCTCCTGAACGTGTGAGCCTGGGCCTAAGAATCATATTTGCACTTGCTCCCGCAGGCTAGCATCCAAAAGGCACACAAAACTGGAGGGACCGTTCTAATGGGAAGGAAGGAAGGAAAGTTTCCATTTGAGACCTGGCATTTTGGAATGGCAGAAAGAGCAGCTGACCCCAGAGGCTCTTGCCCCTCAGTGTCAAATTCCTACAGGAGCAGCTCGTGAGACTTTGGCTGTATCATACCTGAATCAAAACGTCAGGGCTCGAATCCACACCACAAGTCATGCTCTCTGAAATTGAGGTATATAATCCTCTTGGCTCTGCTTTCTGTTGGGCTTTTCCACCCTTTTGCATGCCTCTGCAGTGCCAATCGACATGTGCTTCCCCTTTTTGTCTCACAGAGAAAACCTCAGCTAGGCCCAAATTTTAATGATTTAAACGATGCGCTCTGTAACTTTCTTTGCACCAGCTTCCTTGTTTTCTGCTGGTTCTAAAAAAACCTTTTGACCCACTCATAAGAACACCATTTCTGTTTCTGTCATCCCAAATTAACAAATGAATGAGGAGAGGGAAACTCCCCTGTCACTCCAAACCTTCACCCTTCAAGTCCCCCTGCCTTATTGCAGCCCTGGTGCTCTAAAATAAAGGGAGCATTAATGGGCTGAAATTTCCATGGGACATCAGCACTTACTTAAATGATACTCCAATCGTGGGCTAACTGGCTGTGGGCAAGGGCAGGTATTTACTTCGTTCAGTCTCTTAGGATACAATGGATTTATGGCCGTCAATTCTGAACAACACCACTATTGTCTCTTCACATTCTATCTGCCTCCATTATTCATTTGTGTTGATTTTGATTGATGAAGACACTTTAAAAAAGGAGGGGAGGAAGGAGGAGGGGGAGAGGAATACTTCAACTGTTTGGTTTCTAATTCCTGTAAATCTACAGCTCATACAGCAAGAGTACTACTCAAAAGAAATGTCAATCCTCACATTTTGGTAAGGGGTTTTCCCTTTTACCAGTTTCTTTTATTTTTGAAGGAAGTGGGGTGCAAACAGTGCTTCCATGATACACCTAATCACCATAGGGGTGGCACATCACACTTCAATCAGCCAACAAAATCAATGAGAAAGTATTGAGACTTCTGCAAAACCTCTTCTGCATATTTACTCTCTATGCCACAGCTAATTAATATGGCTTGATATGTCAAAAATTGCTCGGACCACAGAGCTGAACCCAAGAAGAGTAGATAAAATTTCTTCAATCAAAGTGAAAGCATCTGCTAGAAATCTGACTGTATGGAAGACATAAAGAAAAAGCCCAGGTTTGGCTTGCTTGCTTCCAAATATATGGTATTTACTGACCTCTCATTAAAATATCCTGACAGAATAGAGATTATGAACCACCTGATACTTTTCTTTCCATGGGAGGCAGCGTCTGAGGCCTGGGGGTAAAGAGATTCCTGAAAGTCGTTTAAATTCAGTTCATGCCTCTTTAAGTTTTAAATGAGCTTCTGAGCAAGCACTACAAACTTGCCAGGTTCCCTGCTTACTTATGGAAAAGAGAGGAAGGAAGGACGGAAGGACTGAAGGACGNCATTCACCACATATTTACATCTCTCCTGGTCAGAGATCTGCCCCAGCACATGCTGACTGCCACATTCAATGGACTGCCTGTAGCCAAGGGAAGCCAAGTACTCTCCTGAATATTTGGCCACAGGATTTCCTTACTGGTTCCACCCCTTTTTGCGCTTTAAACAGTATGAGCTATAATAAAGCAAGAGAAGTACGGAAAAAAAAGGACAGATAAATTTTTAATAAACTGGCATCAGATGTCATAGTCACCAACACATTCAGAAATCAACCCCTCTGTTGAAATTTTGGTGTTTAAAATGTTGGTTTTTTAAAATGACTGCAGGCTCAGGAAGAAAGCTTTGTTGTTTCCTATTATCTATGAAAATGTGGGCCAGAAATCTTACTTACAAAAAAAGAAAACTTGACTTCCAAGAAGGGATAGGTGAAGGGAGGAAGAGTCTGTGGAACTGAATACACAAAAGCTTGCTGCTTGACCACTCAGTTCACTTTACAAGGCATAATTATATCTGTCTTTTTATAATGTTATGTGGTTCATATTATTATTTTCTGTACCATCTTTCAAGTTTCAAGGGAGTAGGCTGCTACTAACTGGTGGTAGGAAGAAACTAATTCTAATTACTCAGTATTTCTGCAGCTCCCTGAGAGGGATACAAGATATGTGCAAAAATCATCCGGGTTCTGTTTTTGAAACTCTCATCTTCACAATTTTGACTTTTCAAAATGATCTGCTCTTAATATAACATGAGTTGTCAAAGGCTGTCAAATAAACGATAAAACTCTCAGGAAATAAACATCTCTCCCCTAGTAGGTTTGTATATATTTCTGCAAAAGTAAAGAATTCTAAAAGTAAATAAACACATGAGAGGATTAGAGAAGCAATAAACAAAAGCATTTCCTCATTTTGAATTTAAGAAAATAGGAGCCTCTTTCCAACCATTGCCAGGAAATACTAATGCACAGAGGTGAAGTTTGTACTAGCTAAAATATTATTTCATGCTAGGGCATATGGATGTGCATTCACGCATACATGAACACATTGCACATATATCCCCAACCAAAATTTAAATCAGGCTTCTACTGAGCCTTGATGGATTGATGGGCAGAGGATTTTAAAACCATTTTAGAGCAACACAGGCACAGGGACTCCTTGCTGCAAGATGATAAAGACAACCTTTTAGTCCTAATGAAGGAGTTTACAGGATTCCTAATCCCTGCACCCCACCTCACTTCTCCCGCAGTCCTGCTGAAAGCTTTAAAACAGTCCCCAGCACTAACACGGTACAGAGCCTGTTGAACATGCTGATCTGCTCATGATTACTCTTTGCCACTGTAAAACAATCTAACTCCTCAAGTGAATGGAGTCTGTAGCAACAATGGTGTTATTGACTTGTTGCTCCAGCTCTATTTAGTTATTACCCTCGAGGCCACAATCAATAGACTTTGCACCAAGTCAGCCTAATAAATCCCAGGCTTTCACTGGAGCTTTGCCAGGAACTGCTAGAAAATCTATGGCAGTCAAACACTTAGAGTATGAATAACATAGAAAGCTGTACTGACAGCTGTATAAATTAATTAACAAGGAATGTTCTTACTCTTTTAAGAAGATCATAATGCACGTTTACCATGATTTAAGGAGTCACAGGTAGAACAACAGAAAAATTACCTTTGTGCTTTCATTTAAAATAAAAATCAAATATGATTAAAACAAAACAGCTTCAGACTACTTTTTCCTCCCTTTCATTATTGGACATGCCAAAATCTGCATTCCACTTAATTATTCCAAGTTTGATTTGTAAAGGAACTGAGCCCAGCAGCCACTGACCACTCACTGCAAATGGTGCTGGCATTTTAACCAGATGAACGTTGACTGTTGTGTGTCTGCTAGGGGGACTTAAATCGAGTTTGTAATGCAGTGATTAAAACAGAAACAAAAGGAAGGGGGAAAACATTTGTTCAAGAAGTAAGAGGTTGGTCACTAGTGAATTCCAGGTTCTTTCAGTTCCTCCTGTAATAAGCAAATATTCTGCAGACTCAGCTGTGAGGCGCCTGATCGCAGTGTCCGGAGACGAGCTGAACCCACTGTGGCAAGAGCTTGGTGCCAGCCCCAGAACAAAAGAACCTCCTTTTTGCACGTTGAAAACAAATGTAACAGATCAATAGGCTCTTACAACTGATTAGTTGTCCCAGTGGTACTTTCTGGGAGCATTCAGCTTTCCTAATGAGGGTCACTGCTTTGCTGGGAAGTGAGGAGGGGCTTGGGGACGTGCCAGGCTGTCTCCCCGCCAGCGGAGGTGGGCACAACCTGGGGCAGAGACCAATACTTTAGACTGAGTTGTGGCAGCCTTTGACTTTTAGGGAAGCAAAGGAAGGCTTGGGCAACAAGGCAGAACTAAGCCATGCTGCTAGCATGGGAAAGATGAATGAAATCTGTCCTGGGACTAGGCAGATCTGATCTCATGAGTGAGGTGAGGGAGGTCAGACCAACCCGTCCCATCTAAGGAGGGGGCAGCAAGCAGATTGGAAGGGGGGGACAGAGGCAATTTTGAATTGAAAAGAAGGTGTGACCATGCTCTAAGGTGTCTTTGTCCATCCACAACCAAGAGTGGACTTCAAGCACCCCTGAAAAGCGAACAGAAAGCCTACTGGCTTTCAATAATGGAAGCTCATTTTGCTCCTTTTGGGCTTTAGGGGCTCTTAAGAACCTTACTGGAAGCAAGGGAAAATTGCTTTTTTTTTTTTTTTTTTTNCAAGGGAAAACCCATTAAGCATTAGTGCATCCTGGGATACTTGGTTTATCCAAAGAAGAAGAAGGAAAATCCTGGTTATTTAACTTGATAGAGAAAGGGGTCACAATTGGATCCCAGCCAATAGGAAAGGACACGAGAGTGCTGGAATGGATATATTCTGAACATACTCTCAACCTGAAGATGGACAACCTCACCCTGAATGGTTGGTCACCATAGATTTTTTTCAAAAATGGTCATTTTGATACTGATTGTTATCAGCAGAGAGGAAGGGATGAAGCTCATTTCAGAGCTCTCAGTTCCTCTCCTCTATGGACAGATGCATTTAGTCTCAACTTTTACATTCAAAAGTAGGGCTTTCAGGAATTTCAGTGTTTCTAAAGGATTTAGAAAGCCATTTCTACTGAAGTTTCCAAATTCTGTTTAAGTTCTCCTGCCCCAAAAGGACTCATGAGCTTTTTGGGGAAAAAAAGTTATACTTTTCATTTAGAACATGACCTCAAATTTGAGGTTATTTGATTGCTTCTGAGTACTGCTCTTCCCTCCTCCCTTCCATTCCTTTTCCTGTTAAAATATGCCAAATTACTTTGTTTTAAAATACTCCTTTCTATAGAGTCATATGTAAAGAATAAATGCATCAAATAAAAGACCTGGATGGGAATTAGGACATATTTTCAAGAATAGTGAGGTGGAGAGCCAGAGTTTCTGAGGGCTCAGTCCTGTGAAAAAGGCCTAATTTTCATTATCAGATGAATATCTGTCCTTTTAAAACATAACTTCTCTTTAATAGGGTCAATTTCAGTACCCAAAATCGTGTCATCAAAAGCACTATTCATATTTGAAAATTTAACATTCAGAATTCACTGAAAGTAATTTGAAGCCACCAGGGATGCACCTGGAGCCTTACAGCTCTTCTGGCAACGTACCATCAGAGGTGACCATATGCCATTGTCTGGCACCTTGTTAGCAAAATGGACTTACTTTGTGTTTGAGTAAAAAAATCTGCACAGTTTCTGGGTCCTGGGTCATCCTTGAGATTTCTTGTGCCACGTGACTGTTTTTATTCACTAACTTTGTGAAGACTCAGTCAGTCACTGTGACATGTTGATGCAGTTTTTGTGAGGAGCAGAGGCAATAACATACCTCTATTTTTCAAAGTGGTATCAAAACTCCTACACCTTTATTTTGTGTGTGCAAACATGGAGTGTGTAAACAGTGGAGTTTAAACCTTAGCACAGGTGCCAATTCCTGAGCTGGCAGTAGGACACAACACACAGCAATGCAGTGCTGGAAGCTCCACGAGTGGAAGGCAGAGACTGAACACCCAGGACCTGCCAAAAGCAACAGTGTTGGATCTAGTGCTGGCATCCTTTTTCTTTCTGAGCCAGTTTTGGAGCAAGCTCCACGATGCTGTCAGGAAGCACTCTGCTGCTGGAAGCTGCTCTGCTTTGCTGATGAGATTTAAAACTAAGCTCCTGGTCTTTTGGGAGTCGTTAAAGATCCTGAGATAAAAGTGAATCTCATTAGCCAATCTTAAGAAACTCATACGAAGAGGGGCTGTAGAAAGAGAAATAGCTGTTTATGAGCACAGCAATGCAGAATGTCATTAGGTTCTTGCCCATATTCTGCATCTGACCAATACAGAAGACAACTACAGAGATGCCAAAGGATTCCCAACCTCCCATTTCCTAACATCTTCAGCAATATTAATTATCAGCTTCACAGCATTATCCAGCCTACTTGCTTTTTTCTTCACTGCTCAGCTTCTTGACTGAGGCCCCCCTGGCCTCACTGCAGCCAGCTCTACACACAGCTGGCACAGCTGAATCGTGCTTGTCCTCAGCCCTCTTATTCAAGCCACAGTGTCACCCTGGCTGCCTGTCCACCAGGAACTTTCCAGAGTGACACCCACAGAGCATGAAACAGCTTCACAATTTGGGTCTGCTGTGCAATTATACTACCTATTTAAATTTTTGAGTAAAACTGGCAACCTTTAGCAATCACAGGAAAAAGAATTGTGATGATTTTAAACAGACACCAATTAAATGTAGGCTAAAAATCTGACTTTCTTTTTTCCTTGTCTCTTTTTTCCCTGTTCATTGCACTGCATGTAAATCCCTCTTCCCTCTTCACAAATTAATTTGATGGTCTTATTCTAAGCATAGTAGAAATTGTCCATATTAGTAATCAAATAACAGCATTTTTCTCTAAGTACCTAGGTTTTTTCACTTGTACATGAATAAATACAGTAATTCCCAGGCATACAGCCACAGCAAGACAGAACTTCCTAAAAATTGCATCACTCCTCACAGCACTGCCTGCTACACTACTCTGCTCCTTGAAATAATCCCCTCTGAAATGGAGTTCAGGATTTTGGCGGGTGATAATCCCAAGGGGTACCACAGTGATAGCCAACTATCCGTAACCAATAAAAGTAAGCTTGCCAAAGCATCCTCTTCCTCTTTTTAGTTCTCTGATTTCCATATTCTTGAGAGCTGGCCCAGGAACCCTGGCCAACAGTAGACAGCCATATCATGGCACAGATTTAGAGGATGAAGAGTATAAATGGAAATACAGAGCAGTTGAAAAATTACATTTTAATTCAATTTTCTGAAAAACAGTCCCACACTTAAAAGCACTTTGGATGAAGACCATAAAAGTTGTACAGCTTCTCTGGCTGCTTTTCTAACTCAAATGTGTGCTATCTCACTTTAATCTTAACTGCTTCTTAAGGTGATAACACTGAACAATGTGGCTCTAGAATATATAGGCCAAACAAGAAGCAGGAAACATTTTTCTTTCCAGCAGGTCTGCAGAGGTATAACAAAAAGAAACACTCTTGAGCACTAGCACTGAACATAAATGATAACATTGTACAGGGCTGAGTTTTCAGTGATTTGTTCCTTTCTACCAAACGTTCTGCAGCTGACTGGCTCTGGAAAAGAGTCCGTGCAAAGCTGGTATGGCCCAGCCTGCTTTAATTGGGGTGGTGCCCACCAATAGCTCCTCAGGATCAGGGCAAAGGCATCCTCCTGCCAAGTGAGGCTCTTATTTACTCGTGGCGCTTCAAAATCTCTCCATCAGGATTGACTGGATCAACCCAATCTAAATGTTTTGATCTGTTACATATGTGGAAAATGAGATACTGGCACACACACATAAAGCAGCTGTTTTCTAAGTGCAGTCCTTTAATGGCCTCAACACAGAGCACAAGGCAAGTGAATTAGTCCTCGGCCGATGGAGACTGAGTTACCTTCCTGTGCCTGTGTAACATGGGAAAGGAAATTCAATGCCTGCTTTAAATGACAGAATTCAGCTAGATGTAACTTGCAAATTGATTAATTTTCTCAGCAGACTGAGATTGATCTGAATTTTCTCTTTTGTGCAGTAAGTATTCTGCACTTGTCCTGAAACAAGTTAGCTAAAACAAATTAGTCAGTGAGGAATTAATTTAAAGGGACAGCGACAGATCTAATTTAGCCCCAAATTAAGGATAAAAGCGAGAACAATACAAAATAAATATTAAAAAGTCAGCCTGGAAAAAACCCCAATGCTTCTGTGAGACTTCTTATAAGGAAATAATTTCCATTTAAATAATATTCACAACCTCCAATCGAGTTCTGTGGTGAAGGTGAAATGTACTTTCTGTGAGGTGACACCAGCAAGTCCACTCAGCTCTTCAGCTGCAAGCACCAGCAGCAAACAGACCACGAGCAAATGCAGTATTTCCAACCAATGATCCAGGGTCAGTTGTTGACAGTTTAAATACATCGCTATCCTGCTAGCATAATATTTTAGGGATCATCCATCAATATTTCAAGTATTTTAAAGGGCACTTATGAGAGCAGACAATCTGATCATTGCTGGTATGATTGCTTTTATCCAGAGCTCCTCCTGAACTGCTGTGCCAACTTGTGCACTCGGAAATTCACGCGTCCACCACCAACTTCACCCAGTTAGAGGAATTCTGCAAAGATGCAGCTCTGTGGGCCTTAAGACCAGACCTGGCATGGCTGGACTAAAAAGGAAACAAGTTCATTCACATTCATTTAACAACAGTTTAACCTAACTGGTTTTGTGGCAATTTGAAACAGTTCCCTGATCTTTTTCCTGTTTCAAATTCAGCATCTGAATTGCATAGATATTGAAAAAAACCCTAACATTTTCAGATTGGTTCTGTTCAGCAGCACTTTCCCACCATACTTTTCAGTCCTTCTTTGGTCACAAAGCAATTTTAAGCTCACAGCATCTCCTGTGATGGGGACTCAGAAACACGCATGCTCTGCTTGCTGTTGTATAAAATAAGACCCATGGCATCCATACCATAAATGATCAGCCACCCCTCATTAGATCCCAAGTTGCTAACTGAGCTCAGAACTTCCACATTTTATTTACGAGACACTTTAAGACAGTAAATAAAACCTGATGTGCTGAATAAAAAAAAAAAGAGAAAGGAATGACAACAGCAATTGAAGTTCCTTGTGGGGGAAGCACCACAGAACACAACATTATCCATGCCTGCAATAAATCAGCACTGAAAGGAGTTTAATAAGACTATTGAGTAAAAGGTAGAAAAAGGAAGTGTAAGAGCAGTTCTTATAGCAAGAAGTAAATTGATTATATCACCCCGATGGTGATAAATATGGTGATATCAGCTGCCTTGTTTCTCAACTGGATGAAATAGCACGTATTTCACCAGCCTATGGGATTAAAACCTGGAGGTGACAAATTGAATTGGCATTAAGAATAATGTTTGCCTTTGTAATTTTTTTTTCTCAAGAAACTTACTATATTGAATGGGACAAAACTTACATTTAAAGGAAGGCTTTATTTGTCACACATATGATCTTAACTCAATAAACCAAACAAGGCTTTTCTCTCTCCCTAAATCAGTATAATAATGGTAGTTTTGTTTAAGCTGCTTGTTTATACAAGAGCCTGTAGATATATAGACCTTAGGCTAATCCTATTGCTGAAAGTAAGACCTAAATGAAAACAAATCTTAACCAGCAGATCTCTATTTTAAAGACAGCTCTATTCAAATCAGCTATGCTGATTAGACTCTGAGATAACCCACACACCATTTAAGGTTGATCACTTTAGCAAACATGAGCTTTGCTCTGCAATTTTCTAATCTTTTATTTTCCAGGATAGCTAAGACCCCCACAATGACTTTATTAGAGAGTTACACAACTTCAGGCCAACCGATTCTTCAGGGAGAAAGAAATAGATGCAAAAGCTCAATTTAAAATCTCTGTGTTCGATTCTCCAACAATGCTGGATTTTAGTATTGAAGAGCAGGTTCCATTTTCTCTTTTTCTCTTTCATGCACACACTAATTAGAACACAGAATGATGGTACCTTGACTTTTTCTCATCCACGTAACATCTACACAAAACTCATGAAAATTATGTGCAAAAACCTGACTGTGGTTTTAACCCTTCCCAAATGAAATATTTTTCCAAGGAATATATAATATCTCTCAGGGATACAGTGGAGATGAGAATAAGGGAAACTGAAAGGAGCAGTATCTTTTCAAAGCCAACAAACTTTTTTGAAAACTATTTTTCAACGTGAAACAAAAGCCCTGTACCAGAAAAAGATTGGTAAATTCTTGTCTTCTGCAAACACATTGGTAGGGCCCATCACTTTATGGGGCACTCATTACATGCTAGTGGACTTAATCTTTAAAAGAAACTAAATTTTCTCTGTGAAAACATTTGCAGAAGAGAACTGATAAACTCTAAATGTAACATGGTCAACTTCCATTTTCCCCCTTCCTCTACCTTTTCTACTGAAGTGGATAGAAACAGGCCCCCCTAAGGAAGTCAGGGGACTGGCCCCCAATGATTGACCAAAGCCAACAAAGCTCAGTGCCACCAGCAGTGGGTTTAGTACTCCCTGCAACCCTACAGTTCCCTTTCCTAAGTACACATGCATGGATTTGTTCGTGGTTTCTGCAGAAGAAATATTGCTTCAGGTTGTATTAAGTTCTGGAAAAAGTTTTCAGTGGCAATTTTTGTTTGCTGGAAAGAAAACCTCTGTGCTCTTGATAACCCCTAATCCCCCTACAAAGAGATTCCATGAGAAACCCTCTGCTATGGCCAACAGAGAGGTGGGAAAGCTGCTGTCAAGCTGCCTGGCCCTCCCCCCTTTCCCTGAACCCCTTCCAGGCTGCACACACACCGGGAGGAATGACCGGGCTTGCACTCCCCGCTCTCCACAAACTCCATTGCTGCAGCAAAAGCACAAGTTTTAACAAGTCTGCTGACTTCAATAGCAGCATTTACTAACACAACACATGTCCACCAAGTCAGGAGCTCTTTAGAGCAAGGATTACAGATCTCCAAGGAAAAATAAAGTCTAAACAAGGGAGGTGATGGGCTGACTCTGAAAGGACAGATGATTTGGGTCAGATGTGCATTAAAAGCTTCAAAAGTCATGTTGCTTTTTCTCTTAAACCCTTTGTTTATATGTTCAACCCTGCCTTACCCTTCTGTTTCTACCTAAGATCTTATTCTTCCTCTGTACCTGAGGCCTCTACCCCCTCTGTTTTCCTTCCTTGTCTGGTTCCCACTCCTTGTTATCATAAAGAAGTTTGTTTCCCACTCTTTTTTACTCTTTTGTTTATCCTAAATATTTTAAAAGATTATTTCCTCTCCCAACTCACCACAATAAATCTATTAAATGAAGCAATGAATTCATTGTGCTCCAGCAACGTGCCACAGCCACATTTTGAAAGAAAGGGGTGACATTTCACTGCATATGGGGGATATGAAGGGGCTGAAAGAAGTGACTTTACCTGCAACAAAGCTTCCATTCGACTCTGTATTTCTGAGTATTGAAGACAAGATTTAACTCACTACATTGCTCACCCTCACTGATGTCTTAGCTCACTTGGCACCTCTTGTTGGCCAGTGATTGAATATAAAATTGTGGGCTAAAGGGCTCTCTTTGGATTATCTCATCTAGCTAACTGTGGGACACCAGAAAATGTGCATGGAGTAGGAAGACAATTATTGTTGTGTACAACCAGTTATAGCTCTTCTAAGTCAGTATCCAAGACTGAACAAGTGAAAGTTCAAGGATACCATGTGATAGTCCACCTCCTCTGGGAAGGAAGTGCCCAAGGAAGTCTCACCCCAATTCTAAACATTAAACATTATCTAACACCTTTCAAAAGTGAAGTTTTATATTCTTCTTAGTGATCTCTTTGTATTAGCTACAATAATGCTATATATTTTTGTTATCTACATAAATGTCAAATCCCTCATTCAGTTTTGTAAATTCTTGGCTTCAGTGAATTCCTGTGGCAATGAACCCTTAGACTCATCACACATTGTGTGAAATGGCAGGTCTGGTTCTGGGAGCTAAGACAAAACTGGAAGCCTGTTGGTACAGGAAGATATTTTTGATTGGGAAAGTAACAATTCAAAAAATGCAAAAAACCAACCTTACATATCTTAGTTCTCTATTAGGTTGATGATGTGAAAATTTATTAAGTTTTCTCAACTCTTTGGTTCAGTTGTAAGTCAGAAGAAAATAGGAAGCTGGCAATTCTGGCAAGAGCAATGCTATTGAAAGAATGGTACATATATTCTTTTTCCTCTTGACTTATTCATACACATCATTTGTCTGTTTCTTGATAAATGAATTTTCTGGACACCACTGCTCTTATGGCACATCAAGGCTCATGAACACAGTACACCAGGGGAAATAAGAAATGGATTTTATTAAGTTTATTAGCAGCTAAAAACATGATACTTCAAGGCTGGAAGTAAAGTAATCCACCTACACAATTTGAGTGGAATGAACATTTGGCTTCAACTACAGCTCATATGTAAAATATAAATCCAGTTTCTCCATTGGAAATCCTCTGGGGTTTGGTTTTACACTACCTTGATCAAACTAAGAATTAAAGTTCAAGCTGGCTTCCATTCCCACATGGCAATATGACCTACATGTTTGTATTAGTGGTGCTACTCCTTCCATACCCTTCTTCATATCAGTATTTCCCCCAGCATCTCTTTTTTTTTTTTTTTTTCTGCTTCTTTTCCTTCTTTCAAAGTTAAAGTGAGTTTTAACATTATATAGACAATATATTGTGCATATAATGGAAAAAGTAATTAAAGAAACTTAATATAGAAAGAGCCATTTCTAAACAAGGTCCCATCTCTCCATCACTAAGTATCACAAATGGAAGAGTTGGTACCAGAAACAAATGAAGCAAGGAAAAAAATCAATCAGTTTTGAAAGACAATTCTGAAGCTCAGTATAGTTGCTGTCAATCTAAACACAGAGGAAATCCCAGAGCTGAATGGTCAAGGCCATACTGGAGAAATTGGACTTGTGAGAACCAGGACTTCTGGGTTCAGACCTGCCCCAGACACCCAGTGTGCCTCTAGTGGTAACTTCTGTGCCAGAACTTTTCCATCTGGAGAGTGAAGGTAAAGCTCATCCCCCACAAAGGGTTGGTGCAGGGCTTAGCTCACATCTACAGTGCTCTGAAGCTCTTGGATGATGAGAGGTATCTCTCTGAAATGCTGTCATTACACACCTGCTATCTGCAATAGTCTGTAGTGGCACATACTGACTTTTACATTACCAGAAGAAGACAGACCTGATTTCTTCCCAGATCTCACTCCTTGTACTCTGGGAAGCAGATCCAAAGCAGAAAGCAGTCTTGCTGCTGTTCTTACTGCAAGGCTTTCACACCCAGACTGCTGCTCTGATGGCTTTGCCAGTCAACTCACACACTCCACTGTCCCTCACCCAGAAGAGGCTTTGTTAAAAGTCAGTTCAGGCAGGCTGAAGTCTCCAAGAGATCTGGAATGACTCAGATCAGTTCTATCCACTAATGTATCTTCAAACTGCTGTTACTTCCATTGAAACTCAAAGCTTCTGATTAGCATGGAATAGTATGGACTCCAGTGAGAGGACAACCCAATCGACTGAGGAAGCAATGGCTCTGATAATCCAGTTCACCTTCCCCTTATTCCATGGTGTGGAGGCTTCAGTAAATACTCTTCCAAAAAACACTGTTTTGAGAACAAAGGAGATCAAAATTGACAGATAGGCAGGAGACCACATCTGGATACCAAACAAGATAATAGGAAGGAGGAGCAGTTGCCTGGACTGGGTGTTGCAGCAGTGGAGTGCAGGGACAAAATAACCAACTTCTATAAATGACCTGCCTGTGTACAAGAGGGAGTTAAATCAGCTAATCATGTATGCCATCACAGGATTGGGTACTACAGGGCAGCTCAGAGAGTCAAACAGGCAGTGATCACTCCTTATCTATAAAAGCAGCCATGTTTTAATATATGGTGCTTCACCCCACCCTTTTCGGAAAAGATTGATAAGCAAAATGATGAAGCTTTAATGAGCTTAATTGCAAATGCCTTATGTTCTTGCATTGTTGCCAAACAGCTACTTCAACATCCAGCAGTTTACTTAATAACTCCCCCCTCCTCTTCCCTACCCCCTCCAAGCCCAGTAACGTAATTATTCCTGTGGCAACCCCCCTATTTGACGTCTCTTTATTTATTTCCCTTCTCCCCCTCCCTGAATTACTGTAAATGGGTATCTTTGAAAGGAGGGTGGCAGGCAGCTTTTGGTACAGGGCTCACCAAGGAGCCCTCCATCAAAGGGCCCTTTGTGAGCATGCCCTGGACCGAGGCCAATCAGATCATCTTGCTGTCTGTCTCTGAAGAAAATTCGCCCCTGGTATGCAAGCCAAGCCAAGAGCGTAGACAGGGTGACTGCACTCCTAGTCCAACCTGTCTTAGCTGAGTGAAAAAATGCTGAAGGGAAAATTACCTGTTTGGCTCCAGACTGAATTAACTTTTTAATATACAAGTATGTTTATTATTTTTCCTTAAAAGTGCCTGCCTATCTAATATATTCATTAATGTTATCTGGTCAGTTTGCTTGAAATATTATGAAAAATGTGCAAATGCAATAAGGTGACAGTGCTTGGAGGCAAAGCAAGATGTATTTTCTAATTATATGACAGAAAACAACATTGTTATTAACAAATGACAGTGCAGAGTAATCTTCTTATGTCCAGGCTAGTGCAAACTAGGCTATCTTGCTCCTCATATCCAGAGTATCAGGAGAAGTAGATGGCCTCGACACCAACTCTTTCCCCATTCACTGACCACCACAAAACCTCAGCATCAAACCTCCATCAAACTCTCCTGGAGCCAGCATTCCAAGCCCAGTTTCCCCAGTGATGTAGCCTCTCTTCCCCAGCAGATCCTCCTGCTCTGTCCTGTGCCCTCCCACCCCAGGGGCTCTCCATACTCAGAAATATTGCATTTTCACCATCCTTCAGTGCTTGCTAAGGCTCCTACGAGATTTGCCTGTAATAGCTGGGACTGTAGAGGCAGTGCAGAGACGTTCTGCCAGCCCCCAGCTCTTGCTCCTCTTCCCTTGGTCTGCCTGACTCCCCCAGCCCCTGCTTCTATCTCGAATTCCTCCCTCTGCTGCCACTTCCCCTCGCAGCTTCTTCCTGCTCCCTGTTGCTCTTGACTCTTTTGTTCCCCTTTTTAGAAACACCTTGTAAGTGCCAGACAGGAATTTCCCGACACTATGTCCTGCATTAAGCAAGCGATAATGGCAGAAACAATACCGAATTATGTCAGTAGGGTGCCCTAACAAAAGAGCAGAATTTAAATGAGGACGCAGCTTTAGTCTTTGGAATTTGTCCACTATAAATGACTCTTCTTATTTTATTAGCATGTCTAGTTTAAGTGGAACACATTGTAATTTTAAATGGACAATAATAAAGAAGGATCATATGTCCTATTCTTACATGTGCACTTAACATTCCCTGGGGGTTCTTTCCGCCTGCCATACCCTCTCTTTCCCCCATCACAGCCCTTCATATTTCTCACTGTATTTAACTATCTTTTTAAAACTTGTGTTTTGCTCCTAGGAAAACCCAAAGCTTCCAATCCAGATCTGTGCAAAGAAAATATAAAGTTGATTGCAGAAGTACAGCTAGCTACTTGGGCACCACCCCCGCTCACAAAATGTTTGTTTTGCAAATACTACAGAAAACTCAAATTATAGATTATATTTACAAAAACAGTTGACCTTAAACTTATCCTGGTTTTTCCTCTCTGAAATTCAAACGACATTAGGATACCTATATTCCTTTCTTAGTCCTGGTTCAAACAACTTGCCGGGCTGCCTTTCAAAGCTG
>VZUA01086843.1:0-18299 GCA_013401035.1 Horornis vulcanius
CAATGATGGTGAGTAGCTCATGGGAATGACACCATTCACTGGTACTCTAGGTATCAAAGCACTCACTAACGGCTTTTGAGCCATTTTGAAGGAAATCACTGACTGCTGTGAGCAGGCGAGTCAGACAAATTCATGCAAGCATGAGCTATTGCCCAGGAGCTGCCCTTCGCAGTTGTGAGCTACGCAGGAAGTACAAGAGGCTCTTTCCCTTTCCACACTCCTCTGTGGATGTCTGGGAGCAGGTGCTTACCCTTTGCAGAATCCTGCCAGTTGCCCATGTCAAGTGGGCCCAGCAAGGCTGCACAGAGGTTTAAGCTAACTGTCTTCTACAGCCAGGAAAAGAAGAAGCCTCTTTCCTTATTCCAGCTGGGTATCTCCAATAGGCATGTGGATCTAGCATTTTATTTTCCTTATCTTGTTTATTTCCAAATATTAGAATGGCAAAAGATAAAACATTTTCTGAAGGTTTGTCATTGTCAATTTGTGACTGAAAACTTTGACTAAATGGTCCTTTTTGAAGTGCAGCAAAGATTATCTTTAGAGCACTATAATGAGATCCAGGGAGACTCTAGTCCACTGCTACTTCTTTGAAACCCAAATAGAGTGGACCTGGAATTTTTATGTACTTTGTAAAGGCCTTAGAAATCTACATACCAAACACTACAGGAAATGTTAATATAGCAAGATGGGCCAGATTTTTCTTTGCTTGAATGATGTAAATAAGTTGTTCTGGGAAAGTGCAAAGACAGTTGTCATGTGTCAAACCTCAGAGCAAATGATACGAATCACTGAAATGCTGTTTTGCAAAGGTCCTAGGCATTTCCATAAAGTTGTACTTCACTTGGGTTTTCTCTTCAATTGTTCTGGCACGTTAACTTATCCTGATTATCTGTTATGGTAGGTTTCATCTAAACACTAACAGAAATTTGAAGATTTTGATTAAAGAGGAAAATACTTCAAAGTGCAAATGCCCATTTGTGCACACGCCCAGATATTTGTAAATAATCCCACGTGTGCTGGTGGTCATTTTGTCTTTGGTGGGACATTCCAGCACAGCTCAGCCTCTAGGTTCACATTACTGCTAGCAAGTGAAAAGTAGGAGGGTGGACTTCCAAAGACCATCCTCACCAACTTCACTTGTTCCCAGACAGACTTTTGAATGCATATCTTTATAGCATCTTCCAGTTCCTAAAGGCACCCACAGGTAAGCTGGAGACAAACCTTACTCTGTACAAGATCGAGTAGAGGTAGGACTATAAGGGGGTATATAAGGGGGTATAGCTTCATACCAAAGAGGTAAGGCTTGGATTATATTGCAGGGAATAATTCTTACAGTGAGGATGGTGAGACACTGGCACAGATTGCCCAGAGAAGTTGTAGATGCCCCATCCCTGAATATGTTCAAGGCCAGGGTGGATGGGAATTTGAGCAATCTGGACTAGGAAGGTGTCACTGCCCATGGCAGGGAGTTTGGAACTGGATGATCTCTAAAGTCCCTCCCAACCAAAGTATTCTGTGATTTAACCTTGAGCAAAGATATAGCTCAGCAGTGAATTAAAACCCAGTGAGGTATGTGCCCAGAATTGTAAGTGCAAGTGGTCATACAAATGCTGGACCACAAGGAAGATGGCTTGTAAGTAGTGGTTCAAAGGGAACTAGTAGGAAATATGGGGTCACTGCCTGGCTCTGCCAAAGATTTTCTTTAGGTCCTTGCTTCATCCACTTACTTTAGTTGTTCTCCCACTAAAGGAGACTATAGTACCTCCCTAATGGTCTTGGGAAGGTCTCTTGAGACTGTGAAGAGGGAGGACTGGACTCTGTGAATATACTCCTGGGCAAAAGGGATTCCAGATTACAACTGCCTGGGTCGGCTGCTGCTCCCCAAAGTAATTATATCAAATATCTGGAGCAATAATAAAACTTCACAATGTTTTCCCATTTGGGGTTGAAGGACATATTTTGTTCAATAACCCGGAATACAAAGTTTGTCTATACTTTTGAGCCCTAGTGTGGTGTGTTTGGTTTTTTGGGGTTGTTTTGTTTTTTTTTTTGTTTGGGTTTTTTTTGTTGTTGTTGTTTGTTTGTTTTTTTGGGTTTTTTTTCTGTTGTTTTGTTGTTGTTGTTGTTGTTTTGGGGGAGGGTTGTTTGGTTTGGTTTGGTATTTTTTTTTAATGATTTTTGGTCGCTGAAGTCAAATTGAAAGTGTATTTGATCCCCTTCTTGTTTTAAAGGGTATTCCTTTAAGAAGGTATTATTTAGGTATTAAGAGTATTCCTTTAAGAAACAGTTAACAACTCATTCAGATTTTTTTCTGGATCATTTTTGTGTCTTTCTTCCTCTAACTGAAAGTTTGCAGTGCAGCCACACACTCGGCAGAATTTCTTTAGCTCTGTCAGCTGCAATTTTCCCAGAAAATCTCCTTGCTGAATAATTCCTGATGAGGCTGCAGGAAAGGACAGGTTTGTTTAGCTGTCAGCATTGGAGTGGAATATTGCCCTCTTCCTGCACCTACCTGCCTGTTGGCTTTAGAACTGTGGGACACTGTATAACCCAGCAGAGAGGTATCACCTGTGAGCGAGGGGGTAAGAGTGTGTCATCTTGGTGAGATGTTGTTATTCTCTGGATAGGTCTTCTGCCTTTCTAGGCGGGACAGTGGGGCACCTTTTACCCCATCATTGGATCGGTGTTCCCAAGCTATACAAGTGTGATCAGACCACTTGAATTAAGCAAGTAGCTCCTGGCTTCTGACTCCGCAATCCAGCCTTGGGTATCCCTCTCAGGCTGATGCACTCTCCTCTTCCTCCCTCTCCCCTGAAGCCCCCTGCTTGTGGGCTCCTTGATATTTTCCAGTCCTTCCCTAATGAGCACTGCAGAATTACAGCTAATTAAGGATGTAAATGATGCTGGAGAGGGAGAGAGGGGGAGAGGATGGGAAGGGGCGGGGGGGGAGGGCAGCTACTTGCTGTGTGCAACTCTGCAGTAAAGTGTCTCCTACCTCAGCAGAAAAGTTATCACGGGAGACAATGTCAACTTTACGGAGGGGGAGGGCCCCTCGCACGGCTCCATCCCCGCCTGCAATAGCCTCCACCCCTCTTTTAGTGTCAGCGCTGCAGATGCTGATGTCCTTCCTTCCTCCCGAATGCTGCTTTGTCAGCCGAAGCTGTCAACGGGCCCTGGTCTCCCTCTCTGACACTTGCCACCACCCTCACCTATGTGTCGCCTGAGGGGCGAAGGGCTCAGAAGACCTCAACACCTGCTGGTGCTCTGGGTGAGCGACCTGTTGTGTTCCTCTGGCTTGCAAAGGGATTTTGTCCCTCTGGTGTGGGCCAGGCCCACCTCCACGTTCAGAGGGTCAGAAAGGACACCGTCGCTCAGGGGGAGGGTGGATTTTGGCCGTTTCTCCCAGGCACTGGAGCACCTGCCTCTCTGAGCTATCACCTGCCAGTGCTGGCCCCTGCTCCCTGCAGGAGGATTAGGGCAAAGTCCCTTGTCTCCCTTGGCAGCAGTGGCCAATGGCTGGGACAACGTGAGCAAGGTGACAGGCACCCCCGGCAGCCTGAGCTGCCAGCTCCAGCCACGCGACCCTGAGATGCATTGCTGCTCACACGTGAGAGCTGGTCTGGTTTGCTTTAGGAAATGCTCCTAAAGGGAGCAGCAGGGACACTGGAGGAATGCAGGGTTCATTCAGCAAGGGGCTGCAAACCCTCCAGCCCACCACCAGCCTTGGCTGGCAGCTCCTGCCCACACCAGGGAGCCAGAGTCAGCCGGCTGGCAGCCCTGCTTTGGGGGGTGACGATTCTGCTGGCGACGAGCAGCTGTTTGAACCCATTCCAGTCTCGCTGGGTCCTCCCGAGCGCGTTTCCAAGCACTCCGGGTCCCTGTTGGCGTATTTCTCTGCACATTGCCCGGATCAGTGAATTGCGAAGGGATGCCTGTCCTGGCACCGCAGCCTGTCCGTCTGTCTGTCCCCTGGTCAGAAGCAGGACGCACACCCCGGGTCAAGGGAACACGGCATTGGGTGGCAGCGATGGCAGCAGCGGGTTTTATTGTTGTTTCCCCAGAACGCTGTGCAATATATTCCGATTTTTTTTCTTGTCATTAAGCCAGTGCCTCGGAGATGATGATGTAGTCCCTATGTGGGCCGCAGAAAGCACTTCGAGCCGTGCTGGAGTCGTGCTGGGTGGCTCTGATAGCAGAGCTAATGGGAGCGAATGGGATGCAACGAACTGTTCTAATGACACCAGCCAGGGAAGAGACAACAGTAAGAATAAATAAATGTTAACTATTTTCCTCTTCCAGACATTTGCATCTATTGCCATTAAGTTCATTTAAATAAGAGAGAGAGCGAGAAAGAAGGGGAAACTTACTACTACTCTTAATAACCAGTGTCTAAAAATAAATTAGGATGCTGGGATGCACTTAAGGCATTTTAAAAATAAGTCTGAATTTTCCCCCCTTTCCTCTTTTTTTTTGAAGTGTTGGAGGGTTTTAATTTGGGCCAAGTAATTTTGGTGCAAACGCTTGGGCGCCTTTCGTTGGGAAATTGGGAGGAATGCAAACAAGATTTCACTTCATTAAACAGGGGCAAACAGTAGAGAAATTGCACTTACTTATGGAAATGACTTTTAAACATGAACAGCATTTACTTGCATTGCCTTGTGCTGAATTTTTTTTTAAAAGATTATACATGTGAATAATTCACTGCAGGCCAATTAGATGATGATTTCATTTTTAACCTCCCTTCCTTGCCATCTTGCTGGTTGTCCCTTTCATTACAATTTCCACCGTCTTCCTTCCCTTCAATAAATTAATAAAGATCAAATAATCCCTCTTCCTGCAGTGCCATGAGATAGCTTCTTGGAAAGGGTGTAAGGTGAGAAATTGGAGGATCTCCTTCTCTACTGAACTGCCCTGGGATGCGGCAGGAATAACTCCATGGGATTTCTACAAGCAGAGCTGTACCCATGTGTTCAGGAATAAGGAATGGGAGGACTGAAAAATGGACAGGAATAAAACAGGGAGATGGAGAAAAGTAGATCTTCTGTTCTTTACATGCAGAATCAGGTTGCAGAGTCCTACAATCAGGACTCACCCTTTGTGCGGCTCCACTGATGCTGACAGGATCACACTGGTGTGATTTGGCTCTGGCCAAGCTAAAAGCAGCACTCAGGTGATGCTGTGACATTGCTGGGGACAGAGTGCTGCCCTGAAACTCTTCACCATCCCTGGGCCCAGATGCAGGCAACAAAGGTGTGGGGCCACTGCTCATACAAGGGAAGAATGGGCTGTAAGAGGAAGCCAGAGGAGGGTGATGCTGACTTTTGCCAGAGGCTGAGTTAAGTGGACCTTACAGCACGTGGACAGAGTTCTCCACGGGCCCTCACTGTTTTTCCCTATTCTACAGATGATAGAGATGCTTACTGTCATTAACACGTCTCAGGGCTTTTCCCAGCTCACTGTGGAAAGCAGTATGTGGGGTTTCATGCCACCAGGGTCTGGGTGGCAGAGCAGGAGGTGCTCTTCAGGCTTCTGGGAAGATGGAGCCAGAAGACACTGGCTCCCTCTGGTCCCCAGTTTTCTGCTTCTTCATTTCATCATATACTTGCCAGCTTAAAGGGGCATTGACAGACTCTGTCCATGCAAATCCCAGTCAAGCTTATAGGAAGGCAACACCTGTCCTCAAAATAGTTTTTTTTTTTACAAATATTTAACTCCTAGAGTTCTTTTCAGTGATTAAATTATGAAATACAGAGCCTAAAAACATCTAAACATTATAACAAAATACATAATTATTTCTATGTAAAACATCGGCTGATCTGCCTGTTTAGTTTCTTATATGACTTTTACCTGTATATGAAACTGCTATCTTCCTTTCATCTGCCCTAAAATGAAGGAGAAACTCTGGTGCCTTCCCAGTGGAACTTCCCATCCCCTGTCATTGCAAGGGCAAAGGTAAATTGCAATATCTTCCCTCCTTACATCACCAACAGTATACCTTTCCTCTTTGCTAAGCAAGAGTTTTTTCCTTGATGTCAATGGAGTCACACTGCAGAAGAGCCACTGCTGATGGGGTGTGTCTGTCCTGTCTTCCCCCTACAGGTGGTGAAAGAGAGGCATGGAGCAGGTAGGACACCTGTTTCCTCCTGTGTGCCCTGGCCAAACATAGGCAGTAGTGCAACAGCTGCGACCCTGGTCAGAAGCAAGAATGTCCATAATTTCATTTCTTCTTCAGCTCTCACTTTGAAGTTTATTTTAAAGAAAAATATCTTCCTGGGAAACTCCCCTCCACATTGCTGGTAGTTGTCACAGCACTGTGTCACCGCTTCCTTCAGCCCCGTCTCTGCTGCTTCTGAAGCCATCACCATCTTCCTCCAGGAGCTCTTATCTTGCACTGTCCCAGCCTGATCCCTCCAAACTGCTTCCCACGATGTTTCATGCTCATTTTGTCAGTGTGCCCTTTCTCACCAGATCAGATTCCCAGCCTTTCTGTGCTTCAGTGTTTTTATGGCTCTTCACTGGTTACAGTTTTATTGGGAAAGAGGTGGCTGCAAGCAATGACCTGTGATTTCCAGGGAAGGGGAGAGCCAGGAAACTTCAAGCAGCTTGGCCTCCCGCTGGGAGCTGTCCCTTTTAGAGCCCTAGTGTCAATTATGACTTCCCCACTCTATTTGTTTACCCTGGGGAAGCCCAGCATGCTCCCTTCAGGGCTTGAGGCAGGCAAATTCCCTGTCCCAACAATTGCACAAAGGTCTTTCAGCCTAGGCTCAGGAACTTTACATTGCCTATTTCTGAGTCAACCCACAGCATCAGGAACTAAGCTCCATGGAACAGGTTCCCTAAGGAAAAGGCTTTCACTTTCACTCTGGCATCTCTGTTGTATCTGGCATCTGCCAGCTGGGGCTGCAGTTGAGGAGCACAGAGAGCAGTGAGCCCACATTACAACAGCCACTGATGCCTTAGCTCTGTGACTGATGCTGCTGGCTGTAGTGTAGAGTACAGGACATCTTCAAGCTGTTCCTGACAGCTATTCCAAACAAGCTCCAACACAGACTTTTATCCTGGAATATCCATACTTGGAGTCATTCAGAGACATCCTTCTGAGAATCTTTGTGGAGAGACAAGCCCAGAAACACCAGCTATGAAACAGCATTTTGTGTACTGAGCTCTCTCTGTAGGAGAGGTGCTTCCATCTGCCACACACCTCTTGAATCCAGGGATAGGACCCTTCAGGCTGTTTGGCACCTCTGTTGACCTCAGCAGGTTTTTCACTGGGGACAAGTTTAGCTCCATGCACTCATTAAACTGCTTCCCCTGAAGGACCTTTGAGGCCCAGGGTTATGTGGGGTAGGCATCCACATCAGCCCTTTGCCATGGGCTCCCCATTGCTGATCTGCTTGTGCAGCACCTGGAACCAGGAAATGGTCATGGCTCCTGGCCACACCCATGTCCACAAGAGCCATGAAGATCATCATCTGGGATGGTAAGGCAAGGCAAGCCGAAGCAAGCATCCTCTGTGCAGTCAAGAAATGTTGGGCTGAGGAGGACTTCAGAGGTTATTGGTGTGTCTGACTCTGAAATGAGCTTTGTTCCTCTCTTCAGCCTCTAATGACAAAAACTGTCTCTGGGCAGTGAATCAACAACCTCAGAAAGAGGTGAGCAAGTATCAGGCAGCATTACTGACATTCTTGCTGATACCCTTCCTTTAGAGAGCACATCCCTGGGGGCTGGAGAGGGCAGGGCTGGGCTCCCTGAACAAGGGTCAGAGAAGATGCTGGACCAAGACCTCTCTGCAGGATTTCTGCCCACAGCTGCAACTCTTGAGATCCACCCTTGTTTCCCATATGGGCTCTACAGAGAATTAGCAGTGGTAGAGTGCTGATGGCACTGGAGCACTACTGGTCATGCTGTCAGACACCATCAGGGCTTGAAAAGCAACATCAGCAGCATCCCCTGGGTGGTATGTACATCTTTTCTAAAGGCCAGCAGGTGTTAGCCTTAAAGTGGGGTGAGCACATCCATTTCACCCCATCATTGGTGGAAACCATACTATTAAGGACTGGTTGAAACATGATATTTTCCACAGTGAACTTCAAATGATGCTCAGTTTGGGCAGAGCAGGGACAGTTTTCTCTCACCAATACTTCTATGAGAGTATATTTTTTGATGGCAGATGAAAAATCCTTCCATTAAAAAAAAACAAAAAACAAACCAACCCTTTTATTTAGCTTTTAAAAGAATTTCAGGTATTGGTAGGTAAGATAAAAAATTAATTTGGACATCTTTTCTGATTTATTGTGTTTAAAATATAAATGCAGAGTACATTTCTGGAAATTATCTTTCATTGGAGAAAAAAACTTCAGGGCCTGTAGGGCTTTGCAATAATGGGAGAAATATTTGGAGAAAAGAAGGAAAAAAACCCACTGTTTCTGGAAGAGTTTTGGAAGGAAACACGGCAAGTATAAACTGGAAAGTGTAGGAATACTTCCTACCTTTCAATTCTCAAAGTCTAAGGAGACTTTGGATATTAGTGACTCTTTCCTTTATAGAAATGATGGTGCCATACTGGTAGTGTGCCTTCATAGTGTGTATCAATTCACATTAGAGGAGTGCACAGACCTTTACAAATGTATTTTATTCTTCTTCTTCTCCTCCTTCCGAAATACAGATTTGCACAAGTGTGAGGACACTAAGACAGAGATGGGAGTGGTCTTACTCAAGCTCACACTGCACAAATTATCGTGGCAAGAGTCACTCATCAGTTGCTATGAGGAACAGCAGAGGGAAATGCTGTCCAGCATCATACGTTGGACTACCATCACGGCACTGTCTTTCAAGTCCATCCTGTGGTCACCAAATACTCTTGCCATCTCTGACAAGCAGAAAAACCAGAGGCTGGTCCAAACTGACTTCTGGTGCTACAGACACTGAAGTCCTTGCAAAAGGGGAAACTTGGGATGTCACTGGCTGAAGATACCCCAGGTTACTCTGAAGATATTACAAACTGAGGCACATGCATTTTGTGGCTGTTTTTCCTGACCTTGGGTCACATGCAAGGAAACAATTGGTGGGAAAGCAAAGGGGAAAAGAGCAGTTATTCCTCTGGGGCCCTGACAGAAGGAATAAGAATGTGGGGGCACTTGGGATGGCCACAGACAAAAAAATTTAAAACTCTTTTCACCCATTTGTTCTGCATTTTCCACTCTGTGGGTCCTGCTCCCCTCTTTCCTCACCCTCCCCCAGCTTGCCTGGTGATTCAGGAAGAAGAGGCCAAGGAGACTAATATTGTGCTGAAGATAGGACTGGAAGGGCAGTAATTTAGACTCAGAGGCTTATAGTATTATTGCCTGCAAAGCCATTCATGGGAAATGATTCCACCCATCCCCATTCCGCTCCCCCCCCCCATCCCGCTCTCCTTGCTCTGCAATAACAATAACAGAAATGCCTTCAGGAGGCTTTTCTACTCAAAATGCAGGCAAAGGAGCACTTTTCTCCACCACCCCTCTTCTTTCCCTTCTCTTCTCCCTGCACTTGCTTGTCCCCCCTGCCTCTAAACCTAACTGCTGCTCCCTCCCTTCTCCCCTCCCCCCCACGGGATAAAAAAATAAAAATAATAATAGGGGTAATAAGAGAGGAGGTAATGGAACGTTCTCCAACTGGGCACATGTCAGAAGCCATTATATGTGGTGCAGATTTGCATAATTCAAGAAGCATCAAATTAAATTTGCATAATTCCTTTGATTACACTTGTTATTAAATGTAAGTGACATTGATTTACAAAATGGCCCAATATAAGGTTAATAGCAAATGTCACCTTCCAGCAGGGTGAATAGGGTGCGTGTGCGGTGGTGGTGGTGATGGAGGAGGGGGAGAGGGGGGCCTGGGGAGGAAGGCGAGCAGACAATTGATTTCTGCTCCTCTCTCTTCCTTAAAGGGCTCAGGTCTCCTTTGCAGAGGAGCCCTCGACTCTCGGAGGGCTGCACTGGGCTGTCACGGGGACACAGTATCATCAGGACACCCTGCCAAGGGGCATTGGTGCCACGACTCTGCTGCCTCCTGCTCTGCACCCAGTCACAGCATGGCCACTGAGCCGGTTTCCAGTGGGAGCCAGGCAGGGTGGAAGGAGCAGGAGAAAGTCAAAAAGTGTCTCTCCCAGGCCCAGGCACGCTTGGTGGGCAGGAAAAGTGGCTTGGATGGCATCTTTGCAGGAAGGTTTCATTGAGGCAAGTTTTTAAAAATAGTATGTGAGCTGAATGTGGGCTGTGTCCAACTGCCAGAACACCCTGTATACCTGCTGGGACAGCACTGGGAGGGACTGGGAGCGATGGCAGGGGCAGTGCCTGAAATGCCAGAACTGGTGGCAGAGATTCCACAGTAGAAACACATTTGTGATTACAGCAAGACCTGTAAGTTACATGAGGAGTTGCAGCCATAAATGAAAGACTCTATGCCAAACATACAGAGCTGCTGGTGATACAGGCCCATCACCACTGTCCCCCACCTCAACCTGGTATGACAGGACTCAGAATCAAAAGCTACCAGGGTACCCTGGGGGGCTGTGACAGGAGTAGTATATCCATTTTGCTAACATGGGCCTTAGACCATCTTTAACACTTGCCTTGTGAGTAGATTCCATCTCTGATCATCTTTTTGCCTCTCTTCATTCTGTACTTTTCTCCAGGAGGGGCATATGATTTCCTGCAGGGAAACTGACTGGTAGTTGTGTGGGCACCTGAAGACTGTAGTGTTGAAATAAAGTCATAGGTGTACCAGAACAGGATGAACAGCAGACTTCTGGTCAGAAGCAGTTTCAAAGACATACATACCTAGCCATAATCTGGTTTTGGTTCTGCTGAATTTTTTTTTCTTTTTTTTTTTTTTTTTTTTTTTCAAATCAAAAGCCAAAGCTAAAAAGCTGCCTTTTTGGTTAAACTCTCTTGTTCAAGGTGAAAAAGGATGCTTCTTTTGGTGTCTGAGATCTGTAAGCATTGTCTAATAACATCCAAACAAAATTAGAACTAAATCTCTCCCTGAGCCAAATGACAGAAGGATTTTTCAGAATGTTTCAGAAGAAAAGGTACCCACTGTTTGCAGCAGGAAGGATACAGTGACTGGTGTAAAATTCCAGATACCTGCCATTTTCAGCTGATTTTTGTACTCTTGTAAGCCCTCTGAAGCTCTAGAAGTCCATGCCCAGGATGAAATCAGTGCACCCACCTTTCACATCCCAATATAATCACTTGAAGCCAAGTCTAATAATCTAGATTATTATCTACTGAATGAGAGACATGAAATGCATTTTACAGGCCTTTGGGCAATCTAAAAGGAAGCTGCAGTATGAACATTTCTAATGCCCTACACAGTGTCCCACATCACTTGAAGAGCATTGCCTTGCTGCCTCCCTGGTACCCAACGCTTGCTCCACAGCAGAATTTATTATGATCCCCCTGAACCCAGATTCTCAAAGGTGCCCAGCAATTTGGAGTGCCATACTTCAGACAGTTGAAGAAAATATCTTTTTGAGGTTAAGCACATTTATAGTGGCTAATGGCTCAGGCCTGGGTTCCATTCCTGTTGTGAGGAAAGCAGATAAAGTGTCTGCGTTTGGTGGACGGACTTAAAAGGTCGAATGGAATATGCAGGATCATTGTGCACACCCCAGATTTCTTGGGAGCATGCAGGAGGTGTCTTTGTGCAATGTCAAGGGATTGGTCTTTACTTTGAATATTTGTGTCTTTTGAGCAGGTGTTGTGCTTCCCTCTGCAAAGCAGCACTCCCCTGCGGCCTGGTGACAGCCCCCTTAATGCAGAAGACGCAGGTTGTATTCCCAGCCCTGTCAATCCTGTGCTCTCCACTGCGTCCCTTCCACACCCGGCCACGTCTTGGCTGGTGAGCCTGCAAACTCTTTGGAGCTCTGCTTCAGATCCCTCTCTGTGCTCTCACTGACTGCTCGACACATTGGTTCCCAGGTGTGTGTCTCTTGCTTCCCTTCTGAGGCTGCCAGGGATGTTTGAGCAGGTCCTGACCCAGACAACATCAGGCTGCATCAACCCTTAATGCATTACCTGAGAACCAGCTGCTGGAAGTACAGGTTTGCAGGGTATTGCAGAGAGTGTTCCTCTGCAAGAACTCTGTCTTGAAACTCAGTGTCAATCACAGCCCCTGGCCATCATGCCCACTCTGACATGGGGATGCTGACTCGAATGTGGAGAGTGAGAATCTTGTTTTTAACATGGATTAAGGGGATGTGAAATTTGCTGCCAGCTTTTGAGGTGCAAGGGATCCCAGCCCAGACATGGCTGGTGCTCACGTGTGCAATTGCATCCTGAGCTATTTTTGTGCCAGCATAAGCCGTAACTCTCCCAGGTCAAAGTTGGCATGGGCAGAGGCAGTTAGCACTGGCAGCTGCTCCTGCTGCTTTGCCAGGGGAGAGGGTCATTTCTTTTCCCTTCCTCTTGCTAGTTTGGCAGCTGCCAGGCTGGTACAGAGCTCCCCTCGCCGTCAGAAGGATGTGGAGCTGGGCTGGAGCCCCCGGAAGCTGGCAACAGGCAATCAGGCAGCGGTGAGAGAGACTCTTATTAAGGGTAACCCTGGCTCTGGCTGACAATTGCTGACATCGTCATATTTAGCACCCGCATGCAGCGAGCCTGAGAGACACTCACGCACTGGGTGAGCCAACTGCAAATTAATCGTCAGTTCATTACTGCTCTGTGCCTTTCATCCTGACAGCAGCCTTTCAAACGTGGATATAATTGGAAGGGTCCATGTGGCAGGAATTTGGTGAGGGCTGGGAGGGAGAGACCTCAGCTCCCCCTCTCCTTTCCTCTCTCTCCCTTTCTCAGGCTGAGTTCTGGGAACAAACAGCAAGCTTAGGACAGGCTGCTGAAGGAAATTAATCTCTCCTTCCCCTGTATCTTGTCCAGGCCACCTACACCCCTTGACATACGTTGAGTTCTCCGTACCAGGAGATCAGTTTGCATCCAGGAGGTTCCCTCAAGCTATAATTACCCTCAGCTTGGAAACAAAGTGTACAGAGTACTACGATTGCCTGTGAGAACTTGAATATGTGCATCATTGTTATCGCTGGTGGTGGGTATTTCTGCTATGGTTATTACTGTGCTGCTGGGAGGCCCTGTCTCCACAGGCACAGTGGAAAGGGAATCTGCAGCCAGGAAGGTTTTACAGGCAAGAGCCAAGGCTGAGGAGCAGTATTTGGAGCGGGGTTCGGGGGCGACAGAATTTACTTTCATCATCCTTGGGTATTCATTCTCTGGAAAAAGACACAAACCCTTGGATTTTATTTATTATGGCATGGAACACCCTTCTGTGCCTCAGTTTCCCTGATAGTCAGAATGGTGTGAATATGCTTATCCTTGTGATGGGAACAGCCAGTCACAGGACACTGTGAAGTTATATCTGCTTCTCTGGAGTGCATGGCCGGAGGAGGCTGCTCTGAGAAAGCCACGGGGCATGAAATTACCCCAGGAATGGACATCCATGGCACTAGGAGTCTGGGGTGGGCTTGAGATTTTGTTTGGGTTTTGACTGATATTAGAAAATGATATTAAAAGAAATTGTTGATGCAATCCAAATGTCCTGTTTGCCACACTTGAAAAAAAAGGGAAGGGGTTTCTCAAAACTCTGTTTTTTTAATAGGAAGCCGCACTTGTGAAGTGATGGAGCTGGCTAGGGATGATCAGGGGAAAAAGGTTTTCTTTAGAAACTCCTTTAGAGGGAAGCAGCATTGGAGCACTGATGGGAAATTGTTTTCCTCATTTTTACAACTTTTGCTAGTTGATGAGCAGGCACTTTTCCAATGTTCTGGTGGGCCCATCCTCTCCAAGCTTCCTCTGCACACGGGTCCAGTTCTGCCTTAAGGGATGCAACAGCTGAGGGCCTAAGGAGGGGACCCAGTCTCAGAGACAGGCTCTGTGCTGACCAGGTGCCTACTGGAAAGGACACGGGAAGGGTTAAGGACTTCCAACAACCTGTTTTGTGACTTCCTGAGTTGTGTTAATTTGCTTCCCTCAATGGTCTAAAGGATGAGGCTGTGGTGCTTTCCTAGGAGACAGAGGGAGTCATGCCATGGGGACTCTGGCCCCCCTTCACCGTATCCCCCCCTGCTCCTCCCGTGCAAAAGTTATTGTCGTATTCGGTGGAGTCTCAGGTAGGCAGATGAATGGGAAATGTTCCTCTCCATTACTAGCTGCACTTGACTGGAGTCTCATTACATTACGATGGCGCTTTAGCAGGCGAATGGGCCTTGCGTCTGGGTTCCCAGCACCCCTCATACCTCCCTGATAACGTAAATTACCCTCCGCCTCATTGCCTCAAATGATCAAACATCAAATTGCTAGTAAAAAAAAAAAAAAAAAAAAAAAAGAAAAAAAGAGAAAAAGAAAGAATGAGATACGAACAGATTTNAGAGGAGGGAAAGGAGAAAAGCTGAATGGAACCATGGGTTGAATCTAGATGGTTTGTCAGCAACAAGCGACGAGTCAGCGGCTCTTAAATACTTGCTAAAGATGAATCCATTGAAGGTTCTGAGCATGGTAATTTTGCTGACAATAAATACACCTGCAAAATCCAAATCCAAACACTGCTTTATAATTCCAAATTACACCACTCAAGACCTGATACTTCATTCTTTTGATCCAGAGAAGGGGTGCCACACTTAACTTGTGTTTCTCCATCAAGAGGCTTCAGCAAATTCTGAGAGAGACAGAGAAGCATAAATATGTGCACAGTACAGATTTGTTGTTGATTCTGTGGTTGAACAATGTGCCAAATCCTCTGACCCCCTTTTATCCCTTTCTTCCTGGCCCCGGACAAATTTTCCAAAACAGAAGAATAGGTCCTGGACGAACAAAACAAGGAAGAGGAGAAAAAGAGAGGGAGAGGCATTGGGAGGGGAGGGAACAGAGCAGGTACATGCAGGGCTGGTCGACTCCGTGCAGAAAAATATGGATCTCGGCAGGGTAACGAGGCGCAGTGGAAAGAGGAGGCTATACGTCTTTTCTCAGTATTTAAACGTGTGCTTAATATGGCGCTCAGTGGAATGGTTAATCTGCTAATGCTGGTAGTGTTTGCTGTAGTACTCAGAGAAATGTTTACTGCAGTATTTCATGGGGATTGTGTTCTGGATGGCACAAAAGGAGGAACCGCTCTAGCGTACCGGGAAAATGTTCATTGCAAAATATACTGGAATATTAAGAGGTTTATTTAGTGGCGTACTTAGTATAATATGAAAAGAGTTAAGTACAGAATGTTTTATTAATATTTTTGGGGTGTGGATGAATTTCAGTGCTCAGGAAGGTTATGGAGAAGCAATTCCAGCAAAGGCTGGTTTTATTCACAGATTTATAGATCTTAAGACCATAAAGGATTCTTGGATCAGCTAATCTGACCTTCTGTATAACACAGGTATATACAGTGTAGACATACCTCCTGATTCAGCAAAGCACTTTAAGCACTTGCTTAAATTTAAGTATTTCAGTTGCCCCATGGAAGGCAGAGAAATAACCCTATTGAATCAATGGGACTATTCATGCTCTTAATGGGAAGTGGGTGTTTAGACATTTGCTGAATTTGGACCACAAGAAGATAATGCAGCTAAATGAGTAATTCATAGCCACCCATTTATTCAACTGCTTATGCTTTCTTTTCTGCTTGTGGATTGCTCTGGAGCCAATCGCCATTTCCTGCAATGTATTCATTGTTTGAAGTCATTCACTGAATAATTTCAGTGAAAACTCTTTCTTGATAGCTTGCTCATAAACAGTTCATTGTGAATAGAGGAATATATGCACATACATTTTAAGAATGTGTGAGTGCCTGCACTTGTGTGTGTTTGCATTAAATATCTGAACACCCATGAATGTATGTGCACAAATGGAAGGTTAGGATCTTCAGCTACAATAAAAGACACAGTTCCCTGACACTGGTGAGGTTGCACTGACTCTGACCACTTCTCAGTTTCAAGTTGCCTTTGTTTTGAGTGGACCTGTAATGTTTCTGACCCTTGGCTGCAGGCAGTGAATCTTGAGGTCCAGTTTCCAATGCAAATATTTACGCAGCGAATTTTTTTAACGTGTTGTTGTGATTTTTCTCCTCTGTCTATTCATTACACTCTGGTTTGCTACACATCCCTCACCATAAAGTGATTTGCTGGGAATTTTACAGAAAGTGAAATGGAAGAAGGTAGAAAATTAGTTGGAGTGAACTCAGCAAATTCTAACTAACCACAGCCTGTGCCAGGCCCTTCATTCCCTCTATTTGCTCAACTTGTCATTAATCAGTTTGGAATTATTTTGAATGCACTGCATAGGGATTTTCCAGATCAGCCAGGGCATATCTTCTTCAAACAAGTGTGTTTGCAAACTGCTTGTGGCATGGAATCTGTCAATTAAGTGACATGGCATGTTTTAAAAGGGAACAAAACTGAAGAGCAGGTACTATGAATGAGGCTGGAAGCTTCACCGGTGGAATTGTGTTTGTGCAGCGGCTAGCTCAAGTTCTCATGCAGACCTTACTGTGCATTATGCATTACAACGTGGGAATAATTTGTTTCTGGTACAGGATGCCAGAAAAAAAAGTCACACCGTTTTTTAGGATCCACTTACATTTTCAGAAAAGGTAAGGAATTACCATGATATTTAGAAGTAGAGTATGAATTACTATAAATTAAGAACTGAACTTGTCATTTGTTGCATCCAGTTTATTTCTCTTTTTTATATTCCCCTTAGCACCAGAGAGGGTTGTGATGGGAACTAGATGTGAGCTGGGCAGTGGCAGCACTGGGGCAGTTCATCTAAGTGTGGTTGATATGTGTGAGATAAGTGAGAGTTTGGGATTTTCCAGCAATGACATGCAGAGAGCAGGGACACCGAAGATGCTGTAGGACACATGTGCTGGTGATGCTGCAGAGCTGATCGGGTGTTCCACATTCTCCTTTTGGGCTCCCACCAGCTGTGCCATCTGAAATTGCTACTGAATTTCCCTATCACTCATTTTCTTTCATTTGTCCAACTGAAAATTAAGAGAGGTTTGGTTTTCCCTGGTTAAACTAAGGTGGAAGTTTTTCTAGATATTCCAGTAAAACAGGACACTAATTTTTCCAGCCTTAATGAGATGTGTTTTTACAGACAGCCACTGTCCTTTCTAGAAAAACAGTTGTGTTTCACAACGAAAGTTTTTTCAACACAAAAAAAAATCAATTATAATGATTCCTTTTCCAAAATATAAAATTAAATATTTTGACTTTTCAAAATTACCTTGTAATATTCTATTCTTCCCTTGCAGGGGATTATTGGCCAAATTCAGCAAGAGCTCACACAGCTTGAGGCAGCTAAAAACTCAATTCAATCTCCAGACAATTTTAATTTGGTGAAGTAAAAAGTGAAACGGCAAGTCCTGATGTTGCATTCCAAAAAAAGTTTGGTTGGTATGGCTGTATCTGAGGCATCTTTAAAGCAGAGTGTGCATCCTTCTGCCAATATTTGCATAGCATTCAAAACAACAGGGAGCATTTGGAGCTATTTAATACTAAGGGAATAGGTTGCAAGCATGGGAGGCATGGCGTTTGTATGGGCCCTGGCAGAGGTTTATTTACACTGTGGCTCAGTTGTAGCCCAGTCTGCCTCTGTCAATGTAGCTCTCTTTTTAATGAAGAGTTTACCACTTGTACATGCAAAGAGACATTTAGGTGTTAGTTTTGTTTGCCAATAAAGACTGTCCATTAGCTATCTTAATCCTCTGTCTGTCTTAACAGGCTGAATCACAAAAACAAAACCGAAAAAAAAAAAAACCCATCATCTAAAATATATTGTAAATGAAAGAAATCCCCTTCCCCTTTTTCTTTTTGGTTTCAGATTGAAATATCTTGTTTTACTCAAGCTCCTCCTTCTGAAAGTTGATGTATTTTGTACTAGAAAAAATGGAAACTTGTGGCAGACAATTTGCGAAAGAAATAAAACCACTGACTACTTTCAATATTTTGCACAGAAATGAAAACAATTTCAGGAGCTATTCTGGGCTGAGCTTTCAGCAGGTACAGAAATAAGTGGGGCTAGTTTTTGCTTATCCTACTCACGAACTTTCCAACATTGTTTTGGATGAAATGCAAGATCAAATCCTGCAAGATGTGATCATTTAGGGTACTGTGGCATATTTTGAAACAGTAGGACTGTTAGCCCCAGCATTTTGGCTAAATTCCAGCCTGGATAATTGCATTCTGCCGGCCTATATTTAAGCCCGCAGTTTGAATGGAAAAAAAAATCAAAAATCAAAAATGAACCCCCCCC